>PVIC010047405.1:0-13895 GCA_004025085.1 Thryonomys swinderianus | reverse complement strand
GGGAAGGAGGTGAGACAAGGCCATAGGTTTTGGGTATATCTAGTTCCAAATTAACTACCATCTGAATGGCCTGGGGAAAACTAGCCTTTACATATCAGTTCCCTCATCTAGGAAATGGAAATTTTGTAATGGAGTCTTACTCATAAAGTGGTTGTGAAAAATTAAATGAGGTAAAGCTATAAAAATATTGAGCACTTCAAAAATTGTTTGTAGGCAAATGCAATTATAAAGCACTTAAAGACAAGGCACTTAGGATGTTCTGCCTTTCTCTATAATTTTATTTACAGTCTTAATTTGCTTAGTCAAACTGTACAGGTAATACAAAGATACAGTGTGTCCAAACTCAGATCCAAATGATCAAGAACTCTGAAATGTCATAAATTATTTAATTGTTATATGAACTCTGAGAAGGCAAATTAAAATTAAAGTATAAAATGTAATATGGGATCATAAATGCATTCAGATTTCCTTTAGTTTTTAAGCTTTTCCCTATTACTGATTTTCAAGTTATGCCCTAATCACTGTGCTTCTAACTCAATGGGATTTTTTAAAAATTACAAATAGACAGTGAGCTTTCCTACAAGAATTTATAAATTGGCGTTTTATTTTTTAACAAAGTCTTTCTTTTAGCAAGGCCATTTGGACTACATTATTTTAATTTTCAAAACTAGACATTTCCAGTTATCTTCACTATCCATTACACATTGGAATTAAATGGCTGTGCTAGATTTTAATCAAATATTTTGGGACAAATATTTGCATAATTGATTAGTAACTCATGATATTACAGCTCTTTCTACAAGAATATCTTCTTAGTAAATATGGCGTTTCCAACTGATTGGAAATTACCCATTTTGTTAGATAAATCTGGTTTTCAATTTTTGAACCCATTACCTTAATGTTCCATGCCATTTCCCATTTCGAAAACTCGTTTTGTGTCCAAGTGTCTGAATGATCAGAGATATTACCAAGAAAATGACCACTAAGCCATAAAACTCCTCAGTGCATCTCTAGCACCGTTTATTAGCTGGAGGGAAAGTTTCATTTGAGATTCGTGTGGAAGTTCATGTGAGTGGCCAGGTAGCAGTTGTCTGGGTGTGAGACTATCTATACTGTATATACATAGTTTATTTAAAGCTCACGTTCTAGCTGTTAAGCATGTGTGAAATGAAGGCCACTGTGCTTTTAAAAAAATATATAGGAATTTTAAGTGGAATTAAATAAGAAAACAGAGAAATGTGCTCAAGAACTCAGTCTGTGTTTCTGTTCCGAGACTTGGCAATGCCATGCACAGAGGAAGACAGCGCAGGCTCCACCCCCCTCCTCGGCGCATGGAAGAGCCTGGGAAGCGGCCCCAGGAAGCGTTCTGCACTCTGGGTGTCGGGGGTAGGAGGCGCTAGGTCTCTCTTCAGAGATGAAATGGATCCAACCCAAATAAAAACCTTAGTAAACTACGTCCCATCGTTGAGGCTTTGATCTGAATTTAAGCTTCCTGCCAGTGTACACAGGTGCTCTCCGAGGGGCTGGAGCAGGTGGGCTGTCTCGTTATCCTGGGAGGCCACGGGAAGACCACTCGCACAGATACTGTGTACGCCAGAGAGGACATTGACATTTGGCCTCACTGTTAAGCAGCATAGTGACTCCGACTATTTCTTGTTGGATTTCAGTGGATTAGAAGCTCCCCCACCACCAGTGTGTGAGAACCTTTTGTAAGAAGACACTCTGAGCAGCTTGGAAGGCAGCTGGGGATATAGCAAAGCTTCGTTGTCTTTTCTAAACACGGTAAAGATCTAGGGATCAAAGGAGCAATCTGTCGAAGACATTTTTAGGAGCTAGAAGAGGGTAGATGTCCCTAGCTGGACTTGGACTTTATTTTAGGTCATATTGGCTCTTTGTAGTGACTACGGGAAAATCACAAGGTGAATGTTGAGTTCTCCCTTTCCCTGACAGCATGTGTGGAGGAGGGGAGCGAGGACTTTCTAGAGAGGAGCAGGGCAAGTCGGAGCAGGAGGCTCACGAGTGCTCTGAGTGTTACCAGTGGCCGCCAGGCTGCGTGAACAGGACACGGTGCAGGATCGAGCAGGTAGGTCTGCCTCCGGTTTGGATGGTAAACATCGCTACTCAGCTCCCCAGGGAAGTGACGGTATGGACCACTGCATCCCCATGCCTCCTAGGAGACCTACGTTCAGCTTTTACCCCAACCAGTAAGTTATTGTTTTTCTTACACTATGGGTGTGATGGAATCTCTTCCCTCACTGTATATAGCACAGCTAGAAGAATACCTCAGAAAAGAGGCAAGAGACAGAATTCTCAGCTCACAGAGAAGAGAGGAAAGTACACACCCTTGTGGAAATTGAGAAAGTGTTTCCCAGGTCAAAGGTCACAGGTGGGAAGGAGGAGCATAAAATGAGAGTCAAAAACCATAACTTCAGCAACAACCAGATTTACACTGTGACTCCAACTTGTGGATTTAGACAAGGACCCAGAGACGTCATTTCCTTATTTATATATTGGGAATAATAAACTCCGTGAAGTCAGACACTTGTGTTTAACTGATGATGGGCTTGGAAGTGCTTTGTGCCTGTGGCCACGACTACAGCTGTCGAGTAAGCATCGAGCAGGGAACTGCAAAGTTCAGACTGACGCCTTTATATCAGGAAACAGCCCTAAACATCCATCAGTAGGGACAAGAGGAGAGTAACAAGCAAGAGCATCACAAGATTTAGGAATAAACAGCATAGATGGAGCTAGAGATAAGATTAAAAGTTGCTGCCATGTAAGACTCATCCTTATTTTGTTGTCTATATTTAATGAGAAATTAACTGGACTGTGAATGACAGTTCTTATTTTCACATGCATCTTATTTTATTTTTCAATCCTTAGTTTTCATCTCTCCTAAAGCAGCAAATTTCTGCACACCTGCAAGATTTTCCCACCATACTTGCAGCAGTCTAGATTTTGGTGCCCAGAGAGAAGGACTAAAGAGGAACACTCGTTTATCAGCCCTGTGTTCCATCTGCACTGGCACTTTGTGCACACGTGGGTACTTGTCTTGA
Source organism: Thryonomys swinderianus (assembly GCA_004025085.1). NCBI lineage: Eukaryota > Metazoa > Chordata > Mammalia > Rodentia > Thryonomyidae > Thryonomys > Thryonomys swinderianus. The sequence continues at coordinate 10,839 of PVIC010047405.1, read as the reverse complement.
CATGCTCCGTTCGCAGGAATGGCTAAGTGTTGCTGCTGACTTCTCACAGAGGTTTACTCAATATCATGGCTTGCCAAGCAAACAAAAGCAAAACAACCTACTCTGCCTGTTCAGTTCCGATTTTCCTGACCAGAGGAATTGGACAAAGAAGTGGTACCTGTTTCTCTCAGATCACTTTTTGGCTAAGTGGTCTCCATTGAAGAGAAGCGATGTTCTTGGATTGGTGACGTTCGGTTGGAGAAGAGGAGGCCATTCCAGAAGAGAGCGAATTCTGCAAGGAATATGAGGCTACTGGAAGAAGCACAAGTCAGAAGGAAAAGCACACACTCCTGTAGGAAACCTGGACACGCAAGGATTTCGTGGATGCCACGGGAGAAGTTCAAATCGCCACAGAGTGAAAACAGGAGCACAGGAGAAGGCTCTTAATATAAGAGCCAGGCCTCACCTCCACTCCTCTCCTCTCTTGTCTTTATCCTGTCTGTGACCAGCAGGCTGATTCTCTGCTGACAACGGAGGCTCAGGCCTCATCCTTCAGCCCCCGGTTGGTTTGGCCAATGGAGACTGGCAAGAGGACACAAGAGGTGGGTTTGCGGCAACGTTCTTGTGCTTTGCTTCCTAGATGGACAAGCAGGGATCCTTGTAGGTGCTCTTCTCCCAGCATCCTTCTTCTGTGTTTTGAGAACTATTCTTCCTCCCATCCCTTCAGCCCAAAGGATGCTAACTGCTCTTACTGGACTTGGGTCCCATCTTGTCCCTTAGAGTTCTCCTGCATCCTACAACATCTTTGTAAATCTTAGCTAGACAACAGCACTCCCTTGGTCAGTCTGACATGGCCCTAGCAGGCCCCAGGTGCTTCCCAGCTGGACCCAGTTCAGATGATAATTATATCACAAATGTTCTGTTTGGCTTGAGCCAGACCCAAGGTGTGTGGTGAGAATGGGTATCCTACAAGTGAACAGAATCTCTACTCCCTGGGATGAAGATAAATAGCAGGAATGACCAAGTATAGTCCTAAAACTGGTGCAACCAGCTAAGGTGATATAAATAACCTTTCCTTTAGGGGAGTGCAGACATTAACATCATCGCCAAATATCTGAGAATTATCGTGGTGGTGATTCCCACTGTGTCCTTATTCAACTTACCCATTAGGCCAGGGCAGAGTCAGGTGGACTGTGCAAAGTGACAGCTCATTACTCCAAACTTAGTCTGTGATGATGGCAATTGCAGCTGCATTTCCAGATGTGCTATTTATACCGCAGCACATAAACACAGCTTGCTGCAGGGATTGGTTTGTAATTCTTTCTCGTTTCATCCCAATCAGAGGGGAGAAATCAGAAGCAATTTTCATTTAGCATCAAAGAAATTGCGGTGACCTCTTATGCCACTTGGAACTGTGCCAACCCTCCTCCTCTCCTACGCTATGTCCTCTGGGAGGACTTTGGCCATTTTGACACCCTACAGAATCTCTTGCTTATTATGCTATCGATAGCCCTTTGCTAAGTGAATTTGCTGAAAAAGAAGTAATGCTGTGGTTTAATCTAAAATGTCCTCCACAAATTTCATGTGCCAGAAGGGCTTTGGGTGTGCAGTACTCACTGTGGATGGATTGCTCTGCTGGATGTGCTACTTGGAGGCAAGCCCGGCTGCAGGTGGTTACAAGGTGTGAACCGGAAGGCTGTTTTCTCATCCCTGGCCCCTCCCTCTCTTTTCCTATTTCCTGGCAGCCATGGGTTGAGCAACTTGACACCTCCATATCCTCCCGCCATGTTGTTTCTTAGAGCCAGCAGAAATAGACTGAGTCCCCCAAAACCGTGAGCCAAATACACCTCTCTTCCTTTAAATTGTGGGTGTTGGTATTTGTCTCTGACTGATACAAACAGCAAGCACTCTAAATGCCTTAGTGATACAAATTTGAATCAGAGTGTGGAAGAAATTTCAAAGGTTCTAGGAGCCCATGATTTGGACTGGCATAGCTACCCTACTATTCTTTGGTGCAGATCTTCGAAGGGAAATGCTTGGTGGGGGGGCTGCAGCTTTGGAGGAGACACAGAGCTCAGGAGCACTCATACTATCACGCCAGTCTCCTGCCTGGCTGCTGTGTGCTCAGTCTTCAAACAGAAGCTGGCTCGAATGGTGAAGGGCCACTCTTCCCACATCGGTGCAGCCAGGTGACACTGGGCCCTCCTACCGTCCAGGGTGACTGTCTATGCGCACACGGTACATGGATGTTCAGAAATGGCCTTGCCTCTCCCCTTGGAGCAGGGCCAGCTCCTCTGGGCACCCGTCTGAATCCTCTCCAGTGCCTCAACCCAGCCAGAGCACACCTTTCATGCAAAGAAAGGTGTGGATCTTCTGGCACAATTAAATAGATCCAGAGGCTAAGTTTAACTGCTAATGCTTAGACTTCCACCGGAAAATGATAAAAGATCAAGTATGTGCTCTGATAGGAGATTTATGATTTCAGGCAAGTCCATAGCCCTGAGACATTTGGGTGACAAAGGCTCCCTGGCCACTCCAGAACCTTCACACAATGGGCAGAAAAAGAGTGAACTTGAACCTCTTTGCTAGTACTGAAGAGGATGGCCTTAATAAAAGTGGAATTTACCACAAATACTTCATGATATTTGCCAAATCCATCTCACCACTGAATCAACTCAGTGCAGTTTTTAGTTGTATTGCTGGTGGTATTTCTGCTTTCTATCCTACCTGTAAATAGCACAGTTTCATAATCCCCTAAAACTAGGGATTACACAGGAACAAGAGCCTCAGCTTGTCTTTGAATATCTCCAAACTAGCTGTAAGTAATTTCTGATTATTTTTTATTCTTTAAGCATTTCACAGCTTTACTTTCTTGGACAGGTATGGCTATAATAGGTAGGAAAAAAGGTGTGATGCTATACTCCTATCTTGATGAACTCCAGCTTCTCTCTCTTATCTCACAACTACTGTGATGTGAAGATTCTGTTAATAATAATTAGAATCCTCATGGGCAAAGTCACCCAAACTCTAAGAACGATAAAGATAAGCAAGGGACTTGTAAAACTATAATTAGCAAAACTCTAGAAACCTCAAGTTGTTAAGGTTCAGAGAATTGGCAATCAGATCCATTTGCAGTTGTTCAATTGATAACCTTGATGATTAGACCAACCATCTCTGGAACTAATGACTTGCCCAGCTTCCATATTTGAGAATCAGCTTCAGTCCTCAATTCTTCTCTGTCATTCGTCAGTATTAATGACCACAGAGACTCAGATGATGTCACCAGCCCCAGCTCCATTTTTAAGGTGGCTACCTAGGGTTGAGCCATCAGAAAGAAACTATTGTTGGAGCTCCGCAGAAAAACACCACGAGGTGCTTATTATTCCAACTGATACAGTGACAAACACCCCGGTTATGATTCTTGGATTCATGAAAACAGAAACAATTCTCCTGTCTACTCCCTCCATTTGGACAGGAGCTTTAAATGGTAGGTTTTTGGTAATTGTCCAGAAGCTCCTACTGGCATAAATACCCAACTTCTTCCCAAAGGACTACAGTCCTATGACTTAAAATGATAGAACATGATAAAATTTGTGACTCTTTTGAATTTGTCCTTTAACCATGAGTCTTGCCTACTATTTTTTTGTTTGTTTCTATTACCTAACCAGAGCTTCTCAGTATAACTATGTCTTCTTCCTCAAATTCTGGCTACTTCTCATACTTCTGCTAACCTTCTGCACAGCAAACCTCTGGGTGGCTACCTAGCCCTGGTTGTGTGGGACGGATCTCGTAGTTGCAAAAAGCATTCTGGTTATGGCAAACCAATTCCACCCAGAAGCCTAACAAATCTTGTAAAATTTAAATCTTTGACTCTGTGCTCTGTGACTCTGGTTAATAAGATAGGGCTTAATTTCTTTAGCCAAAGGAAAAAAAGTCTTGTGCCATAGCCAATACTTTTCATTCTAGCCATAATGCTGTAGGTCATATAGCATAGAGCACAGGGAGTCTACAACAGTCTATCCGGTGGCTTTTAAAAGAGACACAGGCAGATTCTGGAACATGTTTTCATATTTTATAGGCTGGGTTCTTATAATTTTGCCTCTGAGAGATTTCTTTTATGGGAAACAATATTAGATTTAGCAGGTTTTCAAGGAAGAAAATGTAACCAAATTGTAATTGATGCTGGAGAAGTAAGTCACCCTTAATCCCACGGCATGGAAGAACAAGGAATTCCTGATGAAAGCTATTGTGCTTGTGTGACAAGGACTGAAGCTAATGCATGGGGTGGGAAGGGTCCCTGGAGAGAAATCCAATGTCTAGATCATTCTTTGAAAATGTAAGTTTGAAGGACCGTGAGAGACATGGAAAGATGTAGAAAAGACTCAGTGTATAGAGACGTTTCTTTCTTTGCACGAGCCTGGCCCAGTTATAAGCCAAAGGAGGAGAGAGAGTGTAGCTGTGGGAGCGAGTGCCTTAGGGTGATGTGACTTATGTGACTGGGGGTGGTGGCTCATCCGTGCCCCGGGAAGGGATTAGCCACAGATAAGAGAGAACCACGGCTGATGAGCGCCAGGGACAGAGCTCGGTGTGATGAGGGTGACGTGGCCAGGTCGTGGGGTGCAGATGGCGAGGGTGCTGTGAAAGACAGAGGCAGTGCCAAGATGGTCCCCTGCGCTGAGTTGAAATGTGAAAGATGAAGGATTTGAAGAAGGAAAGCAGATGAATGGCAGAAGCACGGAAGAACTCATGGAAGACTTCAGATGAGCTCCAAGTGCTATGCGTTCAGGTCATGAAGGACCGGGGCACAGCGGTGTGTAAGGGTCCTGGGATTGCGGGGTCTCTCCGGGGGGCACAGAAGCAGCTGTTCTTTAGGAGCAGACATGGGAGGAACCAGCCGTTCGATGTCCACAGCTGACAGCTTTGCGGTGTGGGGCGATGAAATGGGAAGGGAGAGGGGCGCTGATCAGACTACGGTGGGTTGAAAGAGGAGAGGCGGAGGGCCTGGAGCTCAGGAGCACAGGAAGCCTGAGCCTCAGCAGAGTGCCAGGCACCAAGGGTGAAGAGCAGAACGCACGGCACCAGGGTGGGAAGCGCCCGGATGGAGCTCCCGGGAGGAGGGCGAGGAAGGGCGAGGAAGGGAGGGGCGAGGGCGGGTCAGGAAAGAAGAGAAAAGTAAGAAGAGGCCTGGAAAGTTCTGCTCTACAGTTCAGCTGTTTGAAAAAGAAAAAAGCGGTGAAGACCTAGAAATACAAGGTGTCCTGCTAACGTTCCCTTTAAGCATCCCACCCCTGGACAGTGTCTTTGTGGAAGTTAAAGGTACTCCTAGACCTCAGTTCTCTACGTAGGAGGCACGAGGGCGATCCCTAGGTTGGCAGATGTAGGGAGACGAGACAGATCACAGGAAAGTGGGCATCAATGCCAGTGTAAAGGGCATTTCCTTTTTCTTCAACTGATACTCAAGTAGCACTGGAGTCATGTTTTTAAAAAGCGATCACATTGGAGAAAGAAGTTATCTAGTATTTTTTTTATCAATTTGTCACCATCAATAGAAACTTTAACAGGTGCTACATGACCTGGGAATTATGTAATTCAAAATGTAGATGGCCACAGCAGAAATAACAGATAAAAACTGTATGTTTGTTGCCTAAATCCAAAGGAGAGAGACTTATCCCCTGAATCCTGGGAACTTCTGGGTGTCTTGTTCACTCCAGGTAAAGGCTGTGCGTGACGCTCCATGGATGTCAATATCATCTCTGTTTGACAAATAAGAAAACCAAGAAAGAGTGTTGTAGTGTTTGTGAAAAGGAAGTAGCAGACTGGCAATTTACATTCATAAATACAGCAACTGCTAAATACTTTGGCAAGTTCAAAGTGACTCTGTCCTGAAATTACTGCTTATTTTAAGCACACATGTCCCACTGTACTGTCCACCATGGAGCAGCGTGATCTGGACACAGCCACGGGTTCTCTGCAGCCCCATAATCAAGTGTCATCTATGTCTGTGCACATCTTAAATCTAATGAACCCATGACCTCCCTGGCCAGGGTAAGGTGGTGGACGTAAAGCTCTGGAATCGTGAGGAGTTGAGGCCTCCAGAAGCTTCCATGAGCTGCCCCTCATGAAATCCTGTCAGTACTTTGGAAGGAGTCTGGGGTGGTCAGACGGCTAAGGAAAGAACCACGAGGAACCTGTCCCAGGAAGCAGCCCAATTCCGGAGCAGTAAAAGAGGTCACCTGACAGCCACAACCCCAGGTAGCCACCAGGACACTATGACCTGACCCATTGCTGAGAGCCCAGTGGGGAAATGCCCAGACAGTCCAGGATCTGGAGAAATAATAGATTGTTTCTGTGAGTCATGAAGTCTTGCTGTGATCTGTGGGAGGCATTGTTAACTGATACCAAACATGGTGCCCATAAGAAGTAGGCTCCAGCTCAGATGTAGATCTGAAGTTGTGGCACTGGCACTGGGACTAGGTCAGGGATGGAGCAGGGGGCATGACGGTCAGAGGTGGAGAAGGGTCGCCTGTACGGATAACCCCAGTATGTTGGCGTTGCTCGTGCCACTGATAACGGGGGAGTCTGAGGACATATATGCCTGGCTTAGTCAGCTCAGGCACTGTGACCAAGGCGGGAAGGGGGCTGATGGCTGTCAGTGCTGGAATCCGAGCAGCTCCAGGTCCTGGCTGGTTATTTCTGGTGCGAGCCCTCTTTGACTTGGAGATGGTCTCTCTTTCTGTCTCTGCCTCTTTCTCTCTCTTTCTGTGTATCCCTCCTTCTCTCCCTCTGTCTCCCTCTCTCTGCCTCTCTCCCTCCCTCTCCCTCTCCCTCCCTCTCTGTCTCTTTCTCTCTTGCCTTGCAAGATTACAATCCCATTCCAAAGGTCCTTATCACTTCCCAGAGGCCCCATCTGTAAACCCTGTAACACGGGAGTCTAGGGAATCAGCATACGGATTTCAGGCAGGTGTGCACTGAGTTCACAGCAGCACAAAGAACTTGCAGAAAGTCATAGACAAAACATGCCAGGCTCTTTGCTAGCATGTACGACATGTAATAAAGGACTGAGGACTTGGCAACCAGATGCTAAGGGTGTCCCAGGCTGGCAACCAACTGTGCCTTCTGCCCGATGGTAAGTAAGACTTCAGGTTGACCCGGCTGTGACTTGACTGGACCCCAGTGCAGGCAGGGGAGGGATGACTGTCAGTCAGTAGTGTCACGGCAGCTTGTCACTGAGACCTCAGAGGGCCCCTCTGGTTACTGGTGATGACAAGAAAGAGTGGAAGAGGAGCCGAGCAGCCGTGCAGGGCACACCTGGGGCTGCTGACTGCACACAGGGACGGCAGAGCCGCGGGCAGGCCCAACACCCTGCTGTGTTCAGACCTCGTGGAGCTGAGACCCAGGAGAATTTTTGTGTTCTCTGTCAAATATTTTACATTCTGCAAGAAATAGAATGCGTTTTGAAAAACCAGATCCCTAAACTATAGATCTCTGCATTGGGTCCTGTAAAAAATTAACTCACAGGTGACAGTGACCAGGAGTGTGAGATGAGGACCCGGCCCCCTCCCCCAGTACGGCTTTTCCATGGAGGAACTGCAAGCAGCTGCTCGGAACCACCAGTGAACGATCTCCTGTTCGAGGCTGTGTTCTCTCTACTAATAAAGGTGTTTCTAGGGTTAACGTATTCCCCAGCAAACAACAGTAGAGACTAAAACAGAAGCAAAGCAAGGCATTGAGATTCTAGGTCTTTTTCTGTCAGTAGGAAAAATGTTTTCCTAGGCTCACCGAGATTTTGTATTTCCTGCTGCAGCCCTTAAATTCAGCAGCAGAAGCCATTTTGGAAGCAGCACACTAGTGACATAATTCTATATTTAATGTTACATGTCTGTGTCTTTATGCCAAAGAGACATCAGGAAAATTATCTAACTTCTACTGCTCAACAAGTTATCTTAACATTTCCAGGTTTCAAAGGTGTTCATAGTACCACTGCATTTACTAAGATAGTTAAAAACACAGAACACTTAAAAAATTTAGTCATGCATCGAAATCGATACATGTGCATATTTCTACTTATTTAACACAAACGCTGCTTTTCCTGGCATAAACTATGAGATGCTTATTTGGATCTGAAAAGTTCTTACAGTCACACAGAAAACAGATCCTGTCAAAGATAATTGTGTGGAGCAAAATTAAACCAGATGAAAACATCATTCAGCACTACTGCCGGGGAAGGACGGGGTGAGACTCAGCTCGGTGGAAGGCCAAAGTCAGGCGAGGTAGCGGGAGGGCGGCAGGTTCGGAGGCACCCATGGAGTTGTCCACATGAGTAAAGTTGGTGTTTATCGACCAGCGATGCTGAGACACCAGCGGAGTCTTCCATGACGACTGTGAACGGGAGAGTCCAGGTCCTCCAGAGAGTCAGTCCTGGGTTACAATGAGAGGAAGAGAACAGTAGCTGGCTGAAGGTTTTAAATAAATTTCAAAGGGGCAAAGGAATAATACGCGGTTGTTTTTTCCAGTAAATCCTGTAAGTTTGAGCCGGGAGAAGGGCTGGCAGAAAGGATCCTGTGTAAAGTTCAGCCGAGCTGAGGGAAAATTCCAGACCGTGTTGCGTCTCCAGGGCAGGAAAGACTTGTTATAGACTGCTGGTTTCAGACAGTCCCCTGGACTACAGCAAAAGTCCAGACTTTCAGCCTTGGATTTTGGCTGCTAGTAGGTAGATTCTGTGACCTTTCCGCATCAGAGTCACAGGATGACATTTGCAGTGTATCTACTGTGGATACTTATGAGGATTTCCAGTAGGTTCAAATAACGTAAGAACTATTAGAAATAAGGTGTATGTTGAATCATAACAACAGGAAATGTCATGTAATTGATTTTCTCACCATTAATTTCAGATGTATTATCTCTCCAAATCTAATATTAACTTATGAGGTAATTATGCTAATACAGCACAGGGTGGTCCAGTCCTTCCCAAGTCCCTCATGTAATGGAAATAAGCCCACGAATAATTTCTAAACTGTGCCATGACACGTACACGACGGACTCTTCTCCCAGCCTCCTGGATTCTCACACCACAGCTCAAATCTATGTCATGTTCATCCAATTTCCATGCGTTTCTGTCTCAACCCTAAGACACACATCTATCTACACGCAGCTGCAGTAATAAGGATTGATTTTTACATTTATTCTGACCTAGAATTGGCACTAATGACATCCATCTTACATCTCTAGAATCTCAAGCTTATCACAGACTTTATGTGAGTTCTCAGTCATTTAAGATACTTGGACATTTTAAACGTGTAACACAGTTAGAGGTGATCACCAATCCGCCTCCATTACGGCTCTGGACACAGCACCTGGGTGCTTTCCTGGTCGTCCTCGCCAGCGCCGAAGCCCAGGCCCCACCCGTGTCCCGACACAGGAAGCACTGAGGGGGAGGGGAGGGGACTCCCACTCAGTCAGGGAGATGTGACACAAAGCGTGCTGGAGGCGGCGAGCACGCCTCTCCCTGGGCGCTCGGCTGGGGGAGGGGCGCGGCTGAGGTAGATGTTCCGCAGGAGCCAGGACGAGGAGCCTGTGTCTGCTGCTCTGAGCCGCGGGCTTGACTGTGGCCGGCTGCTTCCCTCTGGCTTCCTCCGCAAGGGATGCCGGGTCTAGGAGAGCTCGCTGGCATCCGCTTCACCAGCGTCTCCCAAGAGCTATTTATTTTTCTAGGCACAAGACGAGAAAGCTGAATCTTAGCGGATTGCTTTTAGATGAAGGCAAAGAAGATACATGATGTCGACATCAGCAAACAGGCCCTGCAGCAGGGGCAGGAGGTCTCGGCGGGGTGTCACGGACCTGTGCTCTCACCAGATCTCTGGTGGGCGAGCTATGCCTTGCTTTTACCGTCTGTTAAAGATAAACTGTTGGGCCAGGCATGGTGGCTCACGCCTGTCATCCCAGCACTCGGGAGGCAGAAGCAGGAGGACTGCTGAGTTCGAGGCTTGCCTGGGCCCCATAGTGAGCTCAGAGCCCGCCTGAACTACAAAGCGAGACCCTGTCTCAAAAAAAACAAAAAAGCAAAAATAAATAAATAAATAAATAAATAAATTGTTGGTGTGCCAGGCGTGGTGGCTCACGCCTGTCATCCCAGCACTTGGGAGGCAGAGGCAGGAGGATTGCTGAGTTCGAGGCTTGCCTGGGCTACATAGTGAGCTCAGGGCCAACCTGAACTATAAAACGAGATCCTGTCTCAATAAATAAATAAATAAATAAATAAATAAATAAATAAATAAATAAACAAACAAACAAACAAATTGTTGGTAAAAGAATGACTAGATTCCTATCACAGAGACATATGCGCACCCATGTTTATAGCAGCTCAGTTCGTGATAGCTAAACCTTGGAAACAACCCAGATGCCCATCAACTCTAGACTGGGTAAAGAAGATGTGTTTTTCTAATATAAAATGGAATATTACTCTGCCATAAAGAATGACAAGGTTGAGCCACTTATACTAAAATGGACGTACCTTAAGGTCATACTCATAAGTGAAATAAATAGGTCACAAATATGTAAATATCGTATTTTTTCTCTGGTATGAGAAGCTGAAGTTGTAAATCTGTTCTAGAATGCATGAGTGATATAGTAAAATAGTAAATATTCAAAGGGAAATGAGGTTTAGGTGTAAGTAATGAGGGGAAAGAAAAAATTGATGGTTAAAAAAGGAAACAAAGCTTGTGTATATAAGGGTGGGGGTTATAGGGTGGGTAGGGGAAGGGGAAAAATGAAAATTAAGTCATGTCATATACTGATACAAATTCTCAATGTTAAGGGTAATTGTGTTATGTATATATAACATACCAATAAATTAAATTTTTT
>PVIC010047404.1:0-13885 GCA_004025085.1 Thryonomys swinderianus | reverse complement strand
CTTGAAAGAAATGTTGCAGAAACAAAAAGGGGGAATAGGCCAAGGTCGCACTCCCAAAGAAAGAGTCTCCCTAGCCCTCTTTACCCTAATTTTTTTAAATTTGGATGTGAGCGGTCTCTCAGCTGCTGATCGTCATGCCCACGGTGAGAACCCTCTGCAGGGATATGTTAAGTGGAAGGACGTTCTTTCAGGGGTATGGAATGGACCAGATCCGGTGTTGGCTTGGGCGAGAGGGTCTGTTTGTGTGTTTCCGCAGGACCGTCCGGAGCCAGTGTGGGTCCCTGAACAGCTGGTGAGAAGGTGTGAAAATGAAGCTCGTCCTATGGTCGCTGATAGTCATCCTGAGCAAGACTTGTGTCCCTGCCGAGCCGAGATGGGGACTTCTCTCAGTGTTCCCGAAGCCAATTCCACTTCGTCAAGATGCGAAATTGGTCCAGCACATTCGACGCCACTCTGAGAGAGCTGCGAATGGCCATGGTGCAAGTAAACTCAACCGGATGGATGCGGCCCTGGCGAAAGGACTGGCGTTGTGGATCACCCGTGCAATGAACCATCTTAAGGAATGGGCGGGGATGGGAGCCCTGGCTGCTTTTTTGTTATTGGCCTGTTTGGTTGGGTTGCGATACATCTATGCAGCCAGGCGTGCTCAGAGGCGAAAACGAGCTATGCTGATTCAGGCTTTTGCCACCCTAGAGGCTGGACATTCCCCTCAAGCGTGGCTGATGGCACTTGACGAGTAACCATTGCGTGCAGGATACGAGGCAAAGCACTGCACTCTGGGTCAGCAAGTTGCGGCCCCAAGAAAAGCAAGTCTGATTGCATACAGGTTGATACCCCAGGCCTTGTCTCTGAGAAAAAGGTATCGGGCAGGTATGGTGCTCACGAGATGATAAGTCTTGCGCTGGATCGTTTCGGGACCCTTTCATTTCCGATCAGAGATCAGACCTCTACTCTTGCCTGGCGCATTTCTTCTTCTGGCCATTAAAACAAAAAGGGGGAACTGTGGAGAGCCAAAGGGCAACCACGCCCAAAAGATAGTGCTGAGGAAGTAGGTCAGGCGGTCTGAAATGCTGAAAAACAAGTCTATAACCACTGAAAAACAAGTCTATATTTAGGCATTGCCTGATCAGCTGGTTCGCTTCCGCTGTATAGCCGCCTATCCTGGAATGCCGCGTGTTGCCCAAGGATTGGCTAACGAACATGATATATGTGCTGAGTGCCTCCCAGCAAGGGGAGTTCCTGTTTGTGCTATGATCCTGAATAAAGCAGCTTAAAGAAGAGTTCGTGGTCGTGTCTTCCTTGCTGGTCGAGGGAGCTGCGACAGGAAAGTAAATGGGGAGGGGTGGTAGGCTTGATGGATGCATCTTGATGTTTACAGAGTATATTAAGGTAATGAGGTAAAATATATTCTGAGCAACTGTTGGTGTGTGAATATATATTTGCAAGGACTTCATGTTGATTTAATGTGCTAATAAAATAAAAGAGAATAAAGAAAACAAAATGGAGAGCAGAGAAGATCAGAGATAAATTGGAAGGAGGTGCAGAGAGCCTGACCAGACCAGACACCAACCAAATTCAAAGCTTAGGCTAGAGATACAGTGATACTTCAGCTGTATGACAGCTCCCACCTCCAACTTTACACTAACTGTAGCAGCAAAATTTGAAAACTGCTCAGCGTTCATAACTTTGCTCACAGTCAAAGCAAAAATCCCATTTGAAAAAACCTTGTGCGAAATGAGAGACAGGCATGTGTTGCATCTCACCAAGGACACAAAGGAATGCACTTCAGTCTATCTAAGCACCACTCTTACCCAACAAATGGAGCTTGCATTCACGTGTTAAAATATTCATCACTGTGCTTTGTTGTTATTGAGGACATGGAAGTTGTGGGCATCTGATATTTTTATCCCAGCAAATGAAAGTGACAAAGACAGGACCCCAAGCTCTTCTAATTTTACTTCCAGGTTCTCAATGTAAACCATTTCCTCAAGCTTCTAGCAATGGAAAAGGAAAAATAACCTTTTAAAAGCACCAAAGCACTCTATTCCTCTTTATGAGATCTTATATAGGAAGTAACACTTTAATCAAGAGGCTAATTTCGGGTATATCAGTGCCTAACTGACCTAAAGAAGCCACATACCCAATTCCAGCTCCTGCTAGGTTTCTACCTGCACAAGAGAAAATAACCAACTACAGCACATCTTAACTATCCTATATGACCAAATGGGGAGTAAGGTGAGAGGTTCACAGTCCACAGATAAAAATGTATTGAAGGACAGTTGTGATACACTTCCCCTCCCCTCACACCTTATCATCATGTCATTTCCCTTCACCTAGAGTATCATGCTCAGATGTTGAAAAAAAAAGTGAAAAATACAAATGGAGGGAAAAAAAAGCAGATATGGTTAGATGCTGAAATAACACATTATGAAAATAATTGTCACTAATTTGCTAAAAGGTCTAAATGATAAAGCAGATAGTAAGAACAAAGAACAAAATAAGCAGAGGAAAACACAACTAAAAAAGTGTTAGAGATAAAAAACAATTTGGTAGAATTGAAAAAATCTGATGATTTACTTACCAGAAGGGGAGGAGGGCCTATTCCCTGTAAAAAGCATAAACTTCTAGGATGAAAAATTTTCTCAAACAAGACAGAAACCTTACTGGTAATATCACTGACTTGCAAAAGAAAGAAAAATGTAGAATTCCTTCTAAAGAAACAAGCTAGTTGTGGTCAAAAGTATGATATGCATAAAGGGGGAAAACGTCTAAGTGAGGGAACATAAATACCTTTTCATTTTCAATCAATCTGGCAAGTAATAGTCTGCTTAATATAGGAGAAGTAGAGTAAGTGCTACTGGCAGCTCTCTGGCTACCTTCCCCACAACGTTTGTGTCCTGAACTCTCATGCAACCAACATGAGAGGAGAATCCCACAGAAATTTCATCTACTTCTCAGTCCACGCTGAGTAAGGGCTGCTCCTTTCCAGGCAAGCCTCTGTCACATGACTGGGCCATCATCTCCACAGCACTCAGGCCCAGAGCTCCCAAATGACCAGCAAGGGGAGGGGTGGTCACACAGAGACTCCCATCTTCTCATCTGCCCACGCTGATGCTCAGGTCCTGACCTCTTATGGGACTGGCATTTGTGGAGGCGTCCCCCAGAGACTGTACTTGTTTGTCTGCACACACTGAATAATTGAGGCATCACTGCAGGGATTTAGGCAGAGGCCTTCAGTGTCCCACTGCCCTGTCTGTCATAGAAAAAACAAAACAACAACAACAAAAAAACACCCACTGTGAGAGTAAAGTAATCCTATTACCTATAGACTTTGGTGAGTTCGTGGAGTCAATCTCACCTACAGGACCCTGGACTCATACAGAGTTCAACCCTGGAGGGGTTCACTGGGCTCAATGCAGGCATTATAGCCAGAACGTAGATAAAGGAGGACAGCAGTCTCCCAAGTTAGCTCTAACCTGCATGCTACTGCCCATACTGCTGCTATCTCTAGAAGATCCATGCAATGAAGGGGCTATTGGGTAGTATTTTGGGCTTTGTTTTGTCATTGTTGTTTTCTTTTTTTTCTGTCTTCTCTTTTCATTTTTCTACTCTCTTTTTGCTGAGTTTATCCAATTTCAGGTTTTTTCTTCTCTCAGCTGCTGTTAAAGCAGCTGTTACAACCCAGTTCCCTCCTGCCTGGTGAGCCAGTGAAGTGAACATAAGTCTGCAGATGCACCTCTGCAAAGTGAGTTCTGATCTCCTTAAAACGCACACTCTTACTGAGAACAGAGTACGGCAAACCATTGTCTTTCTGAACAATGGTGAAACTGAAGCTGCTGATCAAAAATATTTTTTACATTACAAAATCTACAGAGAAGAAAATGAATTTTTTAAGGAAGGCCTTGGTAGAGAGTAGAAAGTAAAAAGCAGTTAAATCCTGGGCCAGAGGGTTAGCTCAGTGGTTCTGCCACCTGCCTCACAAGCAGAAGGTCCTGAGTTCAATCCCTGGTAACCACATACAATGCTGGGTGTGGAGACTCACACCCACCAGCAATCAATACCACATACCACAGTGCCAGGTGTGGTGGCTCCTGCCTGTCATCCCAGCACTCGGAAGGCAGAGACAGGAGGATTGCTGAGTTCCAGGCTTGCCTGGGCTACATAGTGAGCTCAGAGCCAGCCTGAACTACAAAGCAAGACCCTGTCTCAAAAAAAAAGGCTGGGCGTGGTGGCTCATGCCTGTAATCCCAGCACTCAGGAGGCAGACAGGAGGATTGCTGGGTTCGAGGCTTGCCTGGGCTACATAGTGAGCTCAGGGCCAGCCTGAACTACAAAGTGAGACCCTGTCTCGAAAAAAAAGCAGTTAAATCCTTAAATATCTGCCTATGACAGCCTTCAGTTGTTAAGACAAAGTACTGCTGGTCATGATGTTGCCATGTCCTGAAAGCATCACCATCCTGGCTTTCTGGCAGTTTTGTTCTGGGCACATATACATGTGAGGCATCTTAGCAACAGGGTACAAGAAAAGATGCCAACATCAGAAAGATGGCAAGTGTTCACTTCAAGCTTACACCCTACAGAGCCAGTCAGGGTAACAAGTGGGGTCTGAGCATTAACCCAATGCAGTCGGAGCCTGAAGGGCCATTTCCTACCAAGGTAGTGAGGCCTTCAGACTCCACACAGCCCCACCACTGAGGATGCGCAGGCATGTCTGCTAAGTTTGTTCCTTGTGGGTCTGTCACTCTTGTGTCAACTCCGTGCCACCTTGACTGCGTGTGGTCAAAGCACCTGTCCTCAGGATCCTCTTACAGAAGAGTGAGAATAGATTCTCATTAGCCTGTTGGTGCTGAATCTTACTCTTCTTTTGTTCCTTCATCCTCTGTTGGCCTCCAATCAGTATACGTTACCAGAAGCTAATGCATTTCAGTCTTCCCAACTCTCTTCTGCACTACTATGGGAAGGGGAACACAATTTCTAAAGGTCCTGTTTTGGCTAGCATGTTCTGTTTTGTATTTGGCTCTCTGTCTCTTTTTACCTTTAGCCTCTATCAGTTTCCTGGATTTTATGTGATCTTTATATATCCTGATACTATTTCTAATCTCTCCTTTTTTTACCTCTCTATCCTCCCCATCTCCCTGGTAACCATTTACATTCAAAGAGTGACACTGCTATATTGAAGGACCTATATCATGTAAACAAATTTCTGGTTAGTTCTCAATTTCAGCATATGGTAACAGATCAATCCCATGAGGTTAAAGGTATCAGACAGTAATTGTCAAAGATTGTAATTTCCTGTGTTGTTTGATACTGTTGATGATACTGATTACTTATGGCAACCAAGGTGATGGGATTGTTCTGTTCAAGTACTTTCCATAGTGTGTAAGAACTGACATCACTTAAGGGCCATTACAGATCCAACAGGACAACACAGGACGTCATAACCTTCTAAGGATTCCAAATAATAGAAAGATACTTCCTCTAAATATTCCCCAGACAGCAGGCAAAGAATTAAACCAAAACTACCAGCAGCAACACAAATTTAGAGATGAGAAAAAATTCAAACACCCAAAAACAAAAATCATCACACAGGGGAACAGGTGAAATGGAAATAGAGAAAGCTGAAGTTCAACCACCAAGACTCTCTGGCCCAAAAGGAGGATATAGAACAACAGATATCAGAAATAATTTCACAGATAAAAACAGATATAGTGTCCACAGTGAAAGATACAATTAGCATCACTAAAGAAGAGATAAGGAACATGATACAATCTCAGATTAAGAAAGTCATGGAATCTGTGAAATAGCTTCAAATAGATATACAGGACATGAAAAACTCCAATGAAATTTTGAAAAGTAGACTAAATGAATGTGAGGAACAAAAGTCAGATCTACAAGTTAGGATTGCAGCTGCTGAACAGTAAAAGAATAATTATGGAAAATAACAAGGGACCATGAGAAATCAACTGAGCAGCTGTTAGACAAATACTAAAGACTGATTGGAGTCAGTGAAAAGACAGGAGTCAGTGGAAAAGATTTTTTAAAATTGTTCAAAATGTAAAGAGAGAAAGCTTCACAGGGGGAAAAAAAAAGAATTTCACATACACCTAAGTGAAGCATTTAAGACTACAAAACACCATGATCTTAAAAAATAAAAATAAAAAAATAAAAAACTACACCTAGGCATATCCTACTCAAGACACAGAAAACCAAGAGCATTGAAAGCAGTCAGAAAAAAAAGAAAAAAAATGCATACAAAGGGAAGCCCATCAAAATCACACCAAACTTGTTAGCCCAAACAGTCAAGGCAGGGAAAGCCTGGAGTGAAGTGTTGCAAGCCTTGGAGAAAAACAACCTCCAAGACTGATGTATCCTGCAACACTATCTTTCCACATCAATGCAGAAATGAGATACTTGCGTGAAAAAGAACACTTGAAAAATCTTCACAAATTCAAAGTTCTAAGGAATGTCTTGGAAATAAACAGTGATAGTCACAGACCCATTGAGACCCAGCAGAGTGAATCCACTTGACAAGACCAGAAACTGAATGGAAATTTGGGTAAAAGCAAAAAGTAGGAGCCAAGAAAAGGAAAAGACCATGACAGGTATAAATCAGTCCATATCAATCATAACCTTTAATGTTAATAGAGTCCATGAGCCAATTAAAGACACAGTCTGGCAGAATGGATAAAGAAACAAGATCTGATAAATGTGGTATACAAGAAACACACCTAAATAAGAAAGAAAGCCACAGACAGTAAAAAGATGAAAAACAACAATGCTCCACCCAACAGAAAACTGTAGGAAAAAGCAGGAGTGACTGTCATATCTGCAGACAAAACAAATTCTTTAAAAACACAAAACACTGGGGACAGAAATGTAGCTCAGTGGTTCCAGTGCCTTTCTAGAAAGCCCAGCATTCCTCAATCAATCCCATACCACACACAACAATACTAGGCATGGGAACTCATGCCCACCAGCAATCAGTAGCACATACCATGATGCCAGACATGGTGGCTCCTGCCTGTAATCCCAGCACTTGGGAGGTAGAGGCAGGACGATTGCTGAGTTCCAGGTTTGCTGGGGCTACATAGTGAGCTCAGAGCCAGCCTGAACTATGGGGGTGGGGCCTGTCTCAAAATAAATGAATAAATAAAACTGCATAAGATATTATATCATCATACAGGGAACAATCCACAACAAAGACTTGGTGTTCATGAATATTTATGTACCAAGTTCCAGTGCACCCAACAATATATAATCGATATGAAAAGCCAGATGAGCACTATTACATAGTAGTACAGGACTTCAAGACCATAGTGTCACAACTAGAAAATAAACTGGACAAAAACTCAGTAAGGAAATACTTGAACTGAACCAAACCTTTAAACAAATGGACTTAATAGATGCCTACAGAGAATTTCACCACACAAAGTCAGAATATACATTGCTCTCACCTGCTATGGGTCATTCTCTAACATAACACTACATGACATTCCATAGAACATGTTTAAGTAAATGCAAGAGAACTAATGTTATGCCCTGTACACAGTCTGACCATAGCAAAAAATTCCAAGATCCTCACAAACACAGAGGAATTGAACAGTGCTGCAGAACCACCAGTGGGTGACAGAAGAAATTAAAGAACAATTTTTAAAATTACACAGTTTTGAACAGTTTTTACAATTAAATGATCACCCCAGTGCAACATACAGGAATCTATGGGACACAATGAAAACAGTTCCATGAAGAAAATTCATAGTAGTAAATGACTACATCAGGAAAACAGAGCAAGCACAAGTAAAGAATCTAACACTGGATCAGAGCAGAAGTTAATACAGTGGAAACTAGGAGAATGAAACAAAAAATAAGAATCAACAAATTGAAGAGTAGGCACTTTGAAAGGATAAAATTTACAGACTCTGAGCCAGTCTTATCAAACAAAGGAGGGAAAAGGGTCAAATCCATGCAATTAGCAATGAATAGGGGGAAATCACCACAGATCCACTGGAAGTCCAGAGAATACTTTGAAAATGTATACTCCAATAAAATGGAAGATGTAGAAGAAGTGAATAGATTTCTAAACACATATGAACTTCCAAAGCTGAATGAAGAAATTATAAAAAATGGTGAGCACCCCAATATTAATCTGTGAAATTGAAAATGTAATAAAAGACTACTGACAAAGAAAAGCCTTGGCCCAGATGGCTTTACGGATAAATTCTACAAAATCTTTAAATAAGCCTAACACTACTATTTCTCAAAAACTCTTTATACTATCTAAAAGGGAAGCAGCACTTACAAATTATTTTCCAGAACCAACCATTACATTGAATCCAAAACCAGAAAGAGACCCAAAAAAAGGGAACTACAAACCAATATCCCTAATGAACACTGACGCAAAAATCCTCAATAGCATACCATCAAACAGATTATCGAGAATTATCAAGAAGATCATACACCCTGACCAAATTTGATTCATCCCAGGGATGCCAGGATTGTTCAACATATAGAAATCAATAAATGTTAATACCATATTAACAGGCTCAAGGACAAAACCCATATGGTTATCTCAATAGATGCAAAAAATGCACTCAACAAAATCAAACACCCACTCACGATCACAACCCTACAAAAAAATGGGAACAGATGGACTTTAAAATAATAAAAGCTATTCAGAAGAAACCAACAGTCACCATCATACTAAATAAGCAAAACTTAAAACGTTTCACTCTAAAATCAGGAACAGGACAATGATATTCACTGTCACCATTCCTGTTCAATACAGTGCTGGAAACATTTGCCACAGCAATTAGACAAGAGGAAGAAGCAAAAGGAATAAAGATAAGAAAGGAAGAAATTAAACTGTCGTTATTTACTAATGACACAATACCCTGTATCAAAGATCATAAAAAACTCAAGCAAAGGACTGCTAGACTTCATTGCCAATATAGTAGTGTAGCTGGATGGAACAACAACATTCAAAAATTAATAGTCTTTTTATACACAAACAACAGGTTCAGTAAGAGAGAAACTGGGGTGTCAATTCCTTTTACCTCTGGCACCCAAAATACTGAAATATATAGGAATCACTCTAACAAGGGAGGTGAAAGACCTAAAGAGAATAAAGACCTAAAGACACTAAAGAGAATATCAAAAAATGGAAAGACATCCCTTGTTCCTGGGCAGGAAGAACTAGTATTGTCAAAATGGCTATATTCCCACAACTATCATACAGATTCAATGCAATCTCAATTGAAATCACAACAGCACATATCACAGACCTAGAGAAAATAATCCAAAAATTCATCTGGAACAATGAAAGACCTAGAGTAGCATAAGCAACTCTAGACAACAAGGACATGGCAGGAGCTATCACAAACCCCAACTTGAAAGCTACAACACCACTTCCATAAAAACTAGATGGTGCTGGCATAGTAAAACACCCAAGGATCTGTGAAATAGATTCAAAGATCCAAAAACAATGCCAGATATGCTAAGCCACCTCATCTTTGACAAAGGAGCCAAATATCCTCAATGGGAGAAAGACAACCTCTTTAACAAATAGTGCTGCAAAAACTGGGCTTTAAACCTGCCAAAATCTAAAGTTAGACCTAACTCTTCACCATGCAGTAAACTAAAAGCAAAGTGGATTAGTGACCTAAATATTAAAACAGAAACACTGACTCTGCTGCAAACAAGTTAGGTAGAAGTCTTGGAGATAATGGCAGAAGAAAAGGCTTTATGAACAAAACCTCTATAGCATGAGAACTAGCAGAAGGAATCAACAAATGGGATCTCATCTTATTAAAAATCTTTATGGCAAGAGTATCCACCAGCAGAGTGAAAAAGCAATTAACAAGAAATGCAGGCCAAAACAACACTGAAATTCCATCTCACTTCACAGAAAGTGGCTGCTATCTGGAATTTAAGCAGCAAGGCCACAGGGAGAAAGGAACCCTTTTTCCACTGGTGGAGGGAATGTAGATTTATACAACCACTGTGGAGATCAGTGTTCAGATTCCCCAAAAAAACTAGGATTACTGGTCCCATTTGACCTCATTCTTCCCCTGCTAGGTATAAACACAAAAGAAATGAGATTTATATCACTGTGACATAGATGCACCCATGCTCAAAACAGTTCAATTTGTGATAGTTAAATCTTGGACACAACCCAAGAGCCATAACTGGATACTGGATAAAAAAGATGTGGGTTTTTTTTTCCTTTCTTTCTTTTTTAAAATAAATGGAGCACTACTCTGCCATAAAACATGGTAAGTTGAAGTTATAATCAAATGGGCAGATGTGAGGACCTACTAGTGAAATAAATACATGTGTAAACACCACATTTCTTCTCTGGCATGTGAAAATGAAAGTGTAAAGGAGTTTTAAAATGTTAAGAGAGATGGTTAAATAGAAAATATTCAAAGAGAAAGGGGATGTAGGGGTTAGTAAAGAAGGGAGAGAAAAAAGTGATGGTAAAAAAGGAAAAAAGCTTATGCACATAGGTACAGAAAAGGGAAAAAATCAGAATTAAATTATATCATATACTGGTACAAATTCATAATTTTGATTGTGATTATCATGTGTATATAAAATGTACCATTAAAACTGAAAATTTTAAAAAAGAAGAAATAAGTCCCATCATGACTGCTCTCATCTTTAAAAAATTAGGAGAAACATCAAATTAAGTCCAAACTAATCAAAAGAAAAATAATGATTAATACCAAGCACACAGTGATCTAAATGAAGTGAAAAAAAAAAAAAGGAATCCCCAATGGAATTAAAGCTACTTCTTGGAAAAGGTCAATAAACGTAAGAAACTCTAAACTAAGTTCAGAAAAAAACAAGGTAAGATATAAATCATCCAAATCAGAAATAAAAGGAAGAACATAGCAGCTCATCTCATTATCCTTCACGCCTGTAATCCCAGCACTCAGAAGGCAAACGCAGGAGGATTGCTGTGAGACTGAGGCTAGCCTGGGCTACACAATCAGTTCAAGGCCAGCCTGATCTATGAAGCAAAACCCTGCCTCAAAGCAGTAAAGACAAACAAATAAAAAAAAAGCATAATGAAACCAAGCATGAGCAATTCTGCCTCAAAATTTTTATTTTCTTTTTCTTTTTTTGGCACCAGTGATTGGAACTATGGACCTTGGGCTTGAGATGCAGGTCCCAAGATCAAGGACTGGAATCTAGGCCAATTCACTGATAAGCAGCTTGCCAAAACTCTTGGGAGATAGGACACAGACTCAATAATACTATCTATGAAATAAATAAAATCAATAATAATCTTCCAAATCTGAAAGCACCAGACCTAGGGGGATTCATTTGAGGATTCTACCAAATATTTACTGGAAAAATAACACTTTTTGTGAATTCCTTCCAAAAGATAAAGGCAAAGAGTATACTTATTTCATGATTCTAAGTGGCCAGAACTCTCTTAACACTAAAATCAAAATCAATCTTTAAAAAAAGCAGAAAAAAATGTACATACAGTAGATAAATCCTGAACAGCACAAGAAAACTGAATCACACAACATGCAATTTTATACCACAGCTCAACAGAATTTATTTCAAGTAAACAAATGCAGTTCAGGTTTGAAAACAAAATTAATGCCTTACATTACATAAGAAGCTTGAAAAATAATCTTATCAAATAAGAACAACATGATTTGAAAAACATCCAGGACCCCACTCATAATTTAAAAAAAGAAAAAGAAAGAAGTTTCTTTTTTGGAAACTATGCTTTTGAAAGAATTTCAACTTTGTATGTTATATATTAAAAGAAAACACCTAGAGCAAATATTTTTAATGTGAAAGAAGCTTTGAAAATTTAGCAAAAACATAAGGTGTCCCATCTTACCAATTCTTTTAAATACTTTGATAACAGTTCTAGCTAATGACACACACTTTTCAGTGGAAGAAATAAAAGCAGCTGAGAAATCTATGCGAAATGCTCAGTATCTCTAGTCATTCAAGAGATGGAGATGAAAACAACACTGAGATTTCATTTCATTCCAGAAAGAATTCTACTATCACAAAATTAACCAACAACACACATGGCAAGTCAGTGGGGAGAAAGGAACACTTCTCCACTATTGGAGGAAATGTAGACTGGTACAACCACTGTGGAGATCAGTGTGCAGAGTCCTCAGAAAACTAGGATTAGAGCTCCTATTTGATCCTGCTGTTCCCTGCTAGGTATATAAACAAAATAATTAAGAGCTACATATCACACCCACATTAGGTGTACCCATGTTTATAGTAGCATATTTTGTGGTAACTAAATCTTGGAAACAACCAAAAAACCCATCTACAAGACACTGGATAAAGAAGACATGGGTTTAAAATATGTGTGAGTGTGTGTGTGTATACATACATACATACATACATACATACATACATGTAATAGAGTATTACTCTGCTGTAAAGAATGGTAATTTTTAGTTATTTATATTCAAAAATACGTACTTTGATGACATATTTCTAACTGAAAATAAATGGGTCACAGATGTGTAGATAACATCTTTGCTATGAGAATCTGAAGATGTAGATGAGTTCTAAAATATATAACAGATATCGAGAAATAGAAATATTCAAAGGGAAAAGGGCAGGGGTAACTAAAGAAGAGAGAAAAAAAATATGGTTTAAAAAAAGGAAGTAAACATGTAGGTAGTGGACTTGTGGGGTTGTGGGGTTGTGGGGTGGACATGGAAATGTGAAAAGATGAAAATTAAAAATATGATGGTAATAAAAAAGGTGAAACAAAGCTTATGTATATATGGGTGGGGGCTTGTAGAGTGTGTGGGGGAATGACAAAAAATGAAAATTAAATTGTGTCATATGCTGGTACAAATTCCATTGTATGATCATGATGTGTGTATATAATCTACCAATAAATATTCAAAAAAAAAAAGATGAAATTTTAGTCGTCATATACTGGTACAAATTCTGAATCTTGACAGCGATCATGTGTATATAAAATATACCAATAAAATCAATTTGAGAGGCCGGAGATTTAGCTCAGTGGTTCCTGCACCTGCCTCTGAAGCGCAAGTTCTTGAGTTCAATCCTGCTAACCACATACAATGCTGGGCACGGTGACTCACGCCCACCAGCAATCAATACCACATACCACAGCACCAGGCGTGGTGGCTCATGCCTGTCAACCCAGCACTCTGAGGCAGAGACAGGAGGATTGCTGAGTTCGAGGTTTGCCTGAGCTGCATAGTGAGCTCAGGGCCAGCCTGAACTACAAAGCGAGACCCTGTCACAAAAAAAAAAAAAAAAAAAAAAAAGAAATCAATTTGAGAAGTTTTAAGAGATGGTAAGTAGAATAGCCACATACTTAACAAAAAAGAAAAAAAGGCTTTGTTCAAATTAAATAGTTAAAAAAACTCAATGCATTTAAACATACACTCAAATTCTGGAATTACTGAGCTTATTTTAAGATTGCAAGATAAAAAGTTAGTACAGAAGAGTGAGGAGTGGATCACTCTTTAAAAACTAGCAGTAAGGGGCAGAAGATTTAGGTCAGTGGTTCCAGCACCTACCTAGCAAGCGCAAGGCCCAGAGTTCCAATCCAGTAATCATATACAATGCTGGGCGTGGTGACTCATGCCCACCAGCAATCAATACCACATACCACAGTGCCAGGTAGGGTGGCTCACGCCTGTCATCCCAGCACTCGGGAGGCAGAGACATGAGGATTGCTGAGTTCAAGGCTTGCCTGGGCTACACAGTGAGCTCAGGGCCAGCCTGAACTATAAAGCAAGACCCTGTCTCAAAAAAAAAGCCAGCATGCTCAGTTCGTGATAGCTCAATCTTGGAAACAACCCAAATGTCCATCAACTGGAGAGTGGATAAAGAAGATGTGTTTTTTTTT
>PVIC010047403.1:0-13887 GCA_004025085.1 Thryonomys swinderianus | reverse complement strand
TTTTTTTTTTTTTTTTTTTGAGACAGGGTCTTGCTTTGTAGTTCAGGCTGGCCCTGAGCTCACTATTGTAGCCCAGGCAAGCCTGGAACTCAGCAATCCTCCTGTCTCTGCCTCCCGAGTGCTGGGATTACAGGCGTGAGCCACCATGCCCAGCACTGTGGTATGTGGTATTGATGGCTGGTGGGCATGAGTCTCCATGCCCAGCATTGTATGTGGTTGCCAGGGATCAAACTCAGGACCTTGTGCTTGTGAGGCAGGTGCCAGAACCTCTGAGCTAACCCTCCAGCCCTGTTGTTGGATTTCTTGATGAAGGCCATTCTTTCCAGAATAAGATGGAATCTCAGTGTAGTTTTCATCTGCATCTCTCAAATGTGCAGTGATGTTGAACAGTTTTTCATGTATTTATTGTCCACTTGTACTTCTTGTGAGACATGTTTACTCATTTCAGATGTTAGTTTATTGCTTGAGTCTGTAATGACAGTGAGTTTTGGCCAGCCAGCCAGCAAGCAAAGGAGCACCAATGAAGATCATTAAAGACAGCACAATTGTTCTTTACAAAAATGATTTCCATTATGGTTCCAGCTAAATGGATGGCTGACTCTATTCATTAGTAACTTTATAGAGAGAAGAATGCACTAATGCTTTTATCAAATGAGGTTACATATATAATACCTTGCTAACACAAATCCTAAAATAGCAGGCTGAGAATTAACAATATGTTTCTCATTACTATCAGTTTGTAAAAAGAAAGAAGCTATATCCCAAATAACTACATCGACTAATCCTCATAACTTACTTGGGTATGGAGTCACTAGGCTTTCCCAGGATGAGGTGGCCAGTTAGGTAAAAAGCCTTAGGAACTAACATTTCTTATAGAATGTATTTATGCCTGCTCTCATTTTAAAAAAGAAGTTCCAAGAGTAACCTATTGCACCTCACTGTTCCTGAGGCCCTGCTTTGGTTAGTATCTGGGGACATCAGCTAATGTCCCAGGTGAGTCCTGTCAAATCCGGGGCCCACGCTTAAGGAGTAAACTGTTTTACAGCTATCTGTAATCTCTATTTGTATTTTTAGTAACTCAGTCTTAATTTTGGTGTCTTTCAACCATTTGGAATGCCATATAATTCTAGAGAACTTTAAAATTAAGGTATATTCAAGACAAGAGAAAATTTAGGAGAAGAAAACCCTTTCCAGTATGTTATAGAAGTGCTGCAACGAAAGTCTCCAAGGAAGACGTGGGCTGAGAAGTTATGTGTCTGTGTCTCTGCTTGCTTTCTGTGCTCAGCACTCAGACCATATTGTCCATCTCCACAAATTCATTACTTCTGAATGAAACCTACCATGAAAATACAGATCCTTTGAAATAATAATAAAGTGTCATATGGGGAGTTTTTGAGTGTCAGAGCACAAAAAATATTACATCGTGAAATTTATTTTTCACCCCGGCTGAGCCTTGGTTGACTCTTAAAAACAGAGTGAAGGGGTCCTTCATGCCCACAGGTTCTGTGTCTGACCACTCAATCTACTGTGGTTAGGAAGTGTCTGGAAAAAAAATACATCTGTACTGAATATTTGCAGACTTTTCTTGCCATTGTTCCTTAAATAATACAGCCTGACAGCCATTTATGTAGCATTTATATTGTAGTGGGCATAGTAGGTCATCCTGAGACGCTTTAAGCTTATGGAAGATGTGTGTAGCTTCTATGTAGTTCTCTGTCATTTTATACAGGGGACTTGGACACGCATAGATTTGTATTATCCCAGAGGTGAGGTGATCCTGGAAACAATACTCCTCAGATACTGAAGGATACCTTTGCTGAAGGACAGAGATTTGTCTAAATTTTAAGATACTGACTCCTGACATTACATTAACATTACCTAATCAAATGGCTCTAACCTGTGGCCTGTGATCTCATAAGCCTGCCTTGCCCAGGGCCACACTGTGCCCAGGGCCACAATGTGCTGCATATAAAATATATAATATAGTTAATGTTCATAAAGAATGAAACTTCCTTTTAAAAATATTTTTTATTGGGCCAGAGATTTAGCTCAGTGGTTCCAGTGCCTGCCTAACAAGCGCAAGGCCCCTGGTTCCATCCTCGGTAACCACATACAACAATACTGGGCATGGTGACTCACGCCCACCGGCAATCAGTACCACATACCACAAATGCTGGGCTTGGTGGCTCAAGCCTGTAATCCCAGCACTCAGGAGGCAGAGGCAGGAGGATTGCTGAGTTCGAGGCTTACCTGAGCTACATAGTGAGCTCAGGGCCAACCTGAACTACAAAGCGAGACCCTGTCTCAAAAAAAAAATTTTTTTTATTGCAACATAGGATGTGAAATCCATGGCCACAGGTTGGACATGCCCAGATGTGAAGGTAATACCATCTTGGAGCTTAAATACTGCTTAAAATTTCGATCCTGTGAAACCAGTCAGTGCACAGGTGAAAAACTCAGACTTTCTCTCTCCAGTTTCGTGTCCACTTTACCTTAATCTCCCTAATCCAGGACTGAGCCTGTTCCAAGTTATCTTCATTAATTTCAGCAAGTCTGTCCCGCCATGCAATTGCCTGGCCATCAAATGTCACAAAATTGAATTTGCTTTTATATTTCAGCTGTTCCTGTAAGACAAGATTATTATTTAACCATAAAACCACTCGCATGTAAGAAAGCTTGACACATTTTAATCACTGGTACAACTATTCTCAGTGTTAGAACTAAAAATTATGTTCAGCAGCAAAAATCATTTCTAGTAGGAAAGCAATTAAATAAAACAAAACAGTTCAGATGGAAGACATTTATAAATGTACATAGTAATGTATGGATATATATACCATATATGCCACATAATGTATAAATTATGTATAATAACTATATGTGGCATTAAATGCTGACAGTACTGATATTAACAGTGTGTTGTATGAGTACACTGAAGGTGATATGCCTAAAGATCAGGCATCCAATGAGTTATCATGTTAGTGGTCATCTTTTGAGAAAGGCCATTATTTAGTTAAAGACCTAGTTATTGGCAACATATTAGCCAACATTTCTGCAGTTGATTTTGTCAAATTAAAAACTGAATATCATGCTTCTCCTGGACTTCCCCCCTTGATGTTTGTGTCTGACACATTCACCCAGCAGAGGCACACAGGATGGCCACACACACTTACAGGGGAAGAAACCAGGCTCTGGAAGCCACTTCAACCCCTCCTCCCCCCAGCTCTGAGGCAGGGCAGGTGGGCTGAGAACCCAGAGCTTCGACTCATCTCCCTGGCTCCGCCTGGGCATCAGCTCTGGGCGCAGCATCCCTAACAAACACTGACAGTCGAGATGCAAATGCTAAGATAAAAATATCTGGAAAACAGTGGAAGCTTCTGTACATTAGGCTTCAGAATAGCAAAAATCGTGAAGCAGTGAATAAAAGCACCCCCTGAAAGCCCACATGGGATAAAAGGACCCAGCAGAGGAGAGTCTGCTTGTGAAAGGGAACTGATGATTTGCTACCTGGCAGAGGGGAGCATTTCCTGAACTGTTCTTAGGGATTTTAGTACAGAGCTTCCCTGTCCGCTGCCCAGAACCCACCCAGACAAGGATCGCTGGGGTCGCGCTAATGATATGCAGGCCCCAGCGCAAGACGCTGACGGCTCATCTGACCTGTAAGAACCCGATGATCTTGCCCTTGACCACGTCCAGTTTGCTCTTCATTGAGTGAGATGTGTCGATGAGGACATAGACGCAGTCTTCAAGCACTTTCCCAAAGAGGAATTGGCTCCTGTCCTGCAACCACTTAATCCTAGACAGGAAGAAGGGTCACGGTGAATGGTTAGCGCCCTGGGCCACTTCATCTTCCCTCAGCTCAAGGATACATCCGTAGAGACCAAGCTGCACTGTGCTCTGTTCAGAACCCACATTCAGTGAGGGCGTTATTCACCAGGAGGTCTTCTGTAGAAAGTCCTGCACGTAACCTGGATCTTTTATCAGCTGTTTTCACTACCTGTCATCAGTCGGAACGAGCCCTAATTAATGGATATGTCAAAAAAAAGAAAATCCAATGTGGTGCCAAAGTCAACAGCGTGTTGCTTCCAATCACCTGCTCTGCGGAGGCCTCAGCTATGGCTCCCACCCATTCGCTCTTTTGGTCCTGCCCGTCATGGTCAAGCGTGTTCCGGGAGCTGCTGTGGAGCCTGTGGACAGCGTGGAGTCGCCCGAGGCTGGTGAGAACCGCATGCCAGGTACTGTGCATAACAGGAGACCAAGGAAGGACATGACTGCAGGGGAGGCTGGGCGGGCAG
Source organism: Thryonomys swinderianus (assembly GCA_004025085.1). Classification (NCBI taxonomy): domain Eukaryota; kingdom Metazoa; phylum Chordata; class Mammalia; order Rodentia; family Thryonomyidae; genus Thryonomys; species Thryonomys swinderianus. The sequence goes on along the minus strand of PVIC010047403.1, from coordinate 9,592 downwards.
AGAGATTCTCTGAAAAGGAGCCCAGGGCTCAGTAAGACCCAGCCAATTTAGCTCAGTGGTTCCAGAGTCTGCCTGACAAGCACAAGGTCCCATGTTTGATCCCTGATAACCACACATCACAATGCCAGAATCTGTGGGGCAAAAGGCTGGAGAGGTGGTTACTGCACAAAGGGTTGAAAGCGATGGTAGAGAGGAAATGAGAGACAGAGGACAAAAGAGAAGGAGGAATGAGAGGATGGACGAGAGGAGGAAGGGAAGGGAGGAAAATAGAGATAAAGTGAGAGAGAAGGTGGAGAAGGAGAAGAACTTGCTCTAGAGATCTGCTGAAGGGGGCTCCTGAGATTTCGGCCAAGTGATGATTGAATCATGCCTTGAAAGAAACTACTAAAACCAAGGAACAAATTGCTAGAAAGGAATAAGTGATCAGTTCTTTGCACTTACAAAGGCTGAGAACAGCTCATCTTCCAGCCAGAGTGGGGAGTCTGCCTAACCCATGGGGGATGAAACAGAGTCCCGACCAGAGAAGGGCCTTAGCAGTGGGATCCACTGTGCCCCAGCATAACGGCTAACACAACCTAAAAGCCGGTCCTCAGAGAGTCAAAAAATGCACTTGAGGGCCAGGGCCTTAGCTCAGTGGTTCCGGCGCCTGCCTCGCAAGTGCAAGGACCTGAGTTAGATCCCCGGTAACCACGTATAATGCTGCGCATGGAGACACGCCCACCAATAATCAACACCGCATACCACAGTGCTGGACGTGGTGGCTCACGCCTGTAATCCCAGCACTCGGGAGGCAGAGACAAGAGGATTGCTGAGTTCGCAGCGGCTTGCCTGGGCACCATAGTGAGCTCAGGGCCAGCCTGAACTACAAAGCGAGACCCTGTCTCAAAAGCAAAAAAAAAAAAAAAAAAAAAATGCACTTGAGGGCCAGGGCCTTAGCTCAGTGGTTCCAGAGTCTGCCTGACAAGCACAAGGTCCTGAGTTCGATAACTGATAACCACATATCAGGGATGCCAGGCATGGTGGCTCATGCCTGTAATCCCAGTACTCAGGATGCAAAGACAGGAGGATTGCTGTGAGTTCGAGGCTTGCCTGTACTACATAGTGAGCTCAGGGCCAGCCTGAACCACAAAGTGAGACCCTGTCTCAAAAAAAAAAAAAAAGATGAATGCCATGAATGCTAGATAACCACACATCAAAACAAAACAATAATGGGTTAATGGGACAATAGTGGAGATAAAAAGGCATCATAAATATTCAAAAGAAGGCACAAAAAGTAAAAAGAGAACTACCTACAACCATGTGGAAAGTAAACTACATGTTTCTAATAATCTTTTAGTCAAAGAACAAATGACAGGAGAAATTAGAAAACATCTGAAGTGACTGAACATGAAAGACAGCATATCCCAATTTGTGAGAGATAGTTTAAAAAGTACTCAGAGGGGATTTTATAAATTTAAATGCTTAAAAAGAAAGCTCTCAAATCAAGATTGAAGCATCCACCTAAAGAAACTTAAACCTAAAGTAAGGGGGAAAGAAGGAAATAAAGACACGAGTAGGAGTCAATGGCATTGAGAGCCTATATCCATATCTGTAGCCAGTGAAATAAAAAGCTGATTCTTCAAAAAGATCAGTAAAATGCAGAGACTCCAGCCAGTCTAGTTGGAAAATAAAGATGATCTGCATTACTAATATCAGCTCTATGTGCATTTAAAAAACTGAAATCATAGTTAAAAGCCTTTCTGCAAAGAAAAGGGCTTCAGATGGCTCAAATGGCTTCAGTGGTGAGTTCTACCAAATACCTAAAGAAGAGATGACATGAATTCTTCATAGTCTTCAAAACATGGAGGAAAGCTTCATCAGTGTCTGATGTCTGGAGGAGGAGAGAGAAAAGGGACCCGGGGGCTCTAACTGGCCTATATGCAAAGCATATCTAGCCCGGGCTTGAAACCCAAATTACTTCCCCCAAGAAGTCAGCTCCCAGCCATAAGAAGAGGAGACTTGAGCAGAGGGACTGGGTTTTTAAGAGGCTGGGGCTCTGGGGGTAAACACCTCTCAGATGTTTAACCTGTGGCTGTATAACAGAAAGCACAGGAGGAACTGGTTTAAACTTATCAGAGTTAGTATCTGATCTAATCCATGTAACAAACCTACACATAGCTGTAAATGAGGAAATGGATGCACAAAGACAATGGCTAACTTGCCTAGGGTCACACAGCAAGTGGCAGAGGTAGGATTAGAGTCCAGCTTTATCTAACCTCAGAACCTACACACCTGAGTGAATTTGCTCTTCCCTAGCCCCTGGGAGGTGAAAATGCTAAGGAAGTCCATCTCCAAGGGCCAGCCCTGAGGTCACAGTTCTAATATGCCAGGTGCATAAGCAAGATTGATTTTAAGATCCAACAACATTGCAAGAAATGAGATGAAATTACTTTGTTCATTTCATGAGCATCCATATATATGTCTAACATGGATATACATTTGGATCGCTCTCTAGTATTTCACAATTTTGCAGTAGTTGCTTTGAAACATTCAGGAGCACAGAGGATAGGTGCAATCAAGTCTGCAAGATACCTGTGACTCAAAAAATCCAAAGCATGATCAAAAGCTTTCCTTAGCCTCCAGTGAAGTGTAACCTAAGTGGTGACTACTCCTTGTTTGCTATTTTTAAGAAACTGCACCACTGTTGGTGGGGTTGTAGACTTGTATAACCATTATGGAGATCAGTGTCGAGATTCTTTCAGAAAACTAGGTTTAGAAGTTCCATTTGACCCTGCTATTCTCCTGCTAGGAATATACCCAAAGGAATTAAAAGAATCATATTGTAAAGACTAATGTACACCCATGTTCATAGCAGCTCAGTTTGTGATAGCCCAATCTTGGAAACAATCCAGATGCCCATCAACTAGAGACTAGATAAAGAAGATGTGGTTTTTTAAATAAAATGGAGTATTACTCTGCCATAAAGAATGACAGGTTTCATTCATTTATGTGCAAATAGATACAACTTGAGGACACACTAATAAGTGAAATAAATAGATCACAGATAGGTAAATACCATTTCTTTTCTCCAGTATGAGAACCTGTAGATATAAATGAGTTCTAGAATGTATGATAGATTTTGTGAAATAGAAAAGATTCAAAAGGAATGTGGTGGGGAAACATAATGAGGGAAAAGAATAAATATGATTTGGAAAGAAAAATAAATAGCATGTATATAAAGGGTAGGGGTTGTGGGTGGGTAAGGATATGGGTAAAAATGAGACTGAACTTGTGTCATATACTGGTACAAATTCCCCAATGTTGAGTGTGATTGTAAGCTGTATATAAAATGTACCAATAAAGAATTCAATTAAAAAAAAAAAAGAAACTGCACAGGCATCCAGGCAGCTAGTCTCTGAACTCAAATATCCCCCTCTATTGATAACAAGTTCATCAGATGGCAACTTTGACTGAGTGGTTATTTCTCCTAATTGAGTTTTTATCAAGAGTTCAAACAGGTTTGCATTTCGAGAGAGACTATGTCACTTGTACCCTCCTGTGAACACACTGACCTCCTTTGGATTCTGGCCAGGGCTGTGTGCATTTTTTCTCTGTACTGCTTGTACTTCTCCTTGGTGATGTTGACATGGACCAAGCTCCCATCTTTCCAGGGAGTGTGGACAAACTTGCTGCAATATTTTGCATGGACTGTTTTCATGTTGGTCTCCTAGGGGATGGAGAAAAAAGCCATTCAGAAACAAAAGAAGAAGCCATCCCCAGGATGGCATTCTGCCTCGCCTTATTTATGCAGCTCTTAGCACTCATTCTCAGGATAGGATCATTCAACTCCTGCTCCACAGGGAGCCCTGTGTGAAGTGTGCATAATGGTCTGAAAGATAGGTGCGGTCTTGTCTATGCCCAAGAGATTCCACCAGGAGGGAAACAGAGAGGGAAAAGGAGAGGGAAAACTGGAATGTCCTCGCAAAGAAGAAGGCCTCACAGAGTCAGGGAGACCAGCTGGAGGTGGGACCTGAGACTCATGCATGGCCTTTTTGTTTATTATTTCCAGCTGCAAGTACAGCAAAATAGCCGAGAACCTCCTATGAGCTCTAAGCATCTTCTCCAGAACTGGTCCGAGGACAGAGCTCCCGCTGCTCCCCCTCCAGGCACCAGCAGCACAGTCCACGAACAGGGACCCCTGCCCTGCCTGTGCGGAGCCACATTAACAGGAGAAGGGCCAGAGAGAAGACAGTAGCCACCAGGGCAGGGCAGATGACGAAGAATGCTACGGGGACAATAAGCCAGGAAGGAGAACAATGCTGAGGAAAGGGGACAAATTAAACCTAAAATACAAGACAGACCTGAAAGGAAGGCATATGGCTGCCTCGAACCTCACTTTCTCACGTAATGCTAATATCTGCAACACATTAAAGGTACCATTCTACTGGGCATCTCCTACTGTTTAGATACTGTGCTCAGACATGCATTTTTAAACTTCCTTTCACAGCACCCATTTTACAGGTATGAAGAAAATTTCAATGGGATCCAGTCCAACAGGATACTGGGGAGTTTAAACAATCCACATAGTTAACAGGTGAAATTTCTCCCTATTTTATACATGTCATAATATTAGGGGTAAACCCAATTTGAGACCAGTATTCTTATTAAGCGTAAAATTTTCCCTTTCCATCAACATTTATGGAAGGCAATAGCTATACCATATAATTCTCAACCTTTACAATATTATCATTCATTAATGCAAGAAATTTGATTTAAAATAACTCTTTTATAAACCACATTCTTCAAACTTACCCTGTACAGTTTAATTTACAATTGTCAGACAGTAAACAAATCAGTGTAAGCTAGCCCTGGGCCTGCCACTTGGTCAAGAGTCTGCAGTGGACTATGTCCAAATTAACCAAGATTAATACTTTCAAATAACCAGGGTATAATGTATTTTAAAATGAAAATTTAGTTATGTGTGATTTCCTGAACATTACTGAATAATGTCTACAGAACTCAAGAAGCATGCTGGGGAGGGAACACGCAAATGAGATTATCCTGTGCTGTGATGGTCCCTCTGCATCCCGGGATATGCTGGGAAATAAGTCTTAGGTCAATTCTGTATTTTTCTAATTCAATTTTTATATTATTCTGTTGCAGTTCATTGTGAATGTGCAGCAGGAAGAAGGCAAGAACATAACATGGGGAGAGAGGGTTAGAATTCAGGGACATGAGAAGGGCCAAGAGCCCAGAGTTTCCTCTTCTTGTAACCACAGACATCTTTGATCCCGATCCTGGACTCTGGCCTTTGCAAATAAATACTTCAAGTGGTGCTGTATCTGGGAGTTACTAGGCTCTTCACCATGGTCGCCACAGGTCATGCTTTTTGGCTCTTAATTTGTAGTACCTGGGACTTGGCCGCCTCCTGTTCTGTATTTTGAGACAGGGTCTCTCTATATAGTTCAGGCTGGCCTTCAACTCACTATGTTGCCCACTCAGGCTTCAAACTCATAGTGGTCCTCCTGCCTCAGCCTCCCCAGTGCTGAAATTATCAAGCCTGGCACTTGCCACCTTATCAGAGAGCTTTCCTTTGGTTTTCCAAATCCAGAATACTTATTTTGTCCTGATTTTCTGTTTCATATTGTGACATTTCTCAGTCCTTTTGCACTGCCAGTGTCTTATGTTGTTTGTTGCACAGATGGATGTTTCTCAAGGTGCAGCTCCTGGCCAGCAGCTGTAGTATGTGTGGGGACAGTTACTGGCAGTGGCTTGAAGGTAGTGAGTCTCACCATAGAGAACTTGGTGCCTGGTGTGGCTGTGCTGGGAGCTGGCTCTTTTAAGAAATGACTAGGGCCAGGAGTGGTGGCTCATGCCTGTAATCCCAGCACTTGGGAGGCAGAGACAGTAGGATTGCTGAGTTCGAGGCTTGCCTGGACTACATAGTGAGCTCAGAGCCAGCCTGAACTACGAAAGTAAGACCCTGTCTCAAAAAAAAAAAAAAAATGACTAGGTCACTAGGAGGGATAAAACTTTAACTTGCAGGAGGGAATTAGGTCTTTCGGAGCTAGATCAGTTAGCCCTAGATGGAGTTGTTACAAAGTAGGCCAGCCTCTCTCTGTCTCTCACTCTCTGTCTCTTTCTCTCTCTCACACACACTAAGTCTTCTACCCAAGCCCACTTTCCCCCACTTTTCAATCATGAGTTGATATATCATGAAGTCCTCATCATAAGAAAAGCAAATGCTACACCAACATCTTTTCTTTACAAATTTCCCAGTCTCACATATTTTTGTCATAGCAATGCAAAATGGACTAAGATGTTAGTCACATAAAGTTGGGGCCTCAATTCAGACCTCTTGATGAATGTACATGATTCTGGAGTTTGGAAGCCGCCGGTATTGAGCACTATCCTACTGGGAGCCAATCAAGCACAACAAGAGGCCCTGTTCTCTGATACCCATTGGCACAATGGAACTACAGCTTTCAAGGTTTTCAATAAACATGGCATCCGTTGCTATCACCCTTTGGAGAACCTGATTTTATGTTCACTGAGAATTGACTATAATGCTGATTGTTTATAATGGTGCTTGTTCAAATGATGCACTTTTAAAACTGATAATTCAAGAGGGCTACAGAGATGCCTGATTTTAGAATATTCATCAGCGGTTTCTCCCTTCCATTGAACCTGGGGGAAGACCTCCCTTTCGACACAATGCTGAGTAATTTAGGGAATCACAATGCTTGGATTTCTACAGACCAGGCCGACAGTTTCTCTTTAACTCACACCCATGGGGTGTTATGCTTCAGAAATGGTTTCAGTGTGTCCTCCAAAAGTCAGTGCCTGGCTGTTTTGTCACCAGTGTGGCAAGGTCAACAAATGCTTGATCCTTGAAAAATGGGGCTAGCAGGAGATTAGGGGCAGTGCCTTGGGGAAACTCATGCTGGTCTTGCAGAATGAGTTTTCACAGAACAACACCAGGCCATGCACTTGCCAATCCCCTTTGCACGTGCTCAGTTCAGTCAAGGAGCCCACACCAGAGGCCAACAGATGGCCCATCTCACTTTAGCCCAGACTGTGAACTAAATAACCTTTATTTGTTATAAAGTAACTATGTTCTGGTATTCTGTTATAGCAACACAAAACAGACTGGAAACTACTTCCATACTTCAGCTCCACTCCCAAGGGTAGCATTTAAAGACCAATATGGAAAGCAGAAGGAAGACCTGATTTTTCTTTTTTTTTTGTTGTTTTTGAGACAGGGTCTCACTTTGTAGTTCAGGCTGGCTCTGAGCTCACTGTAGCCCAGGCAAGCCTCGAACTCAGCATTCCTCCTGTCTCTGCCTCCCGAGTGCTGGGATTACAGGCGTGAGCCACCAGGCCCGGCATTGTGGCATGTGGTATTGATGGCTGCTGGGCGTGAGTCTCCATGCCCAGCATTGTATGTGGTTTCCGGGGATCAAACTCAGGACCTTGCGCTTGTGAGGCAGGCGCTGGAACCACTGAGCTAACCCTCCGGCCCTGCTCTTGCCTTCTGATCTGAGGGAGGCTCCACCCACCTGTCCCGCGCACCCCTGGTCCTCTCTACCTACCGCACTGGTCTGCACAGACTCGTCCTCAGGCTTGGCTTTTATGTCAACGACTCCATCTGCATGACGGAAGGAGCATTCGGCAAGGACATCATAAAACGCCAGCTTCTGGGCCTTTAAGCCGTATTTCTGAAGCCATGTCTGAGAGTCCCAGGCATCCTCTGGGTTTGGCTCATTCTGGACAGATGTTGCTCCTGACTCTGTTGAGGGATCATAGTTCATCAGCCACTAACACACACAAGCCATTCATATCACACTCCAAGCCTCGTGCTGAAACAGCTGGCCACGGTCACCACAAGACAACACAGGCCCTGCTTCACTTCAGAAAAAAGCAGGACTGGCAAGGAGCTAATTCACCACACTGGGCAGCATGAATCTATTTTCTCCCTCATTTCTTCCTCTACACCAATTGCCTGGCCCATGTCTACATGGAGCTGGATGACAGACCAAGGCTCTGAGTCAGAAGAACAATAAACTCAAGTGCAGGATCCCTGACTGTCACCGACCAGTTCAGTCCAGGTAAGTGAGTTACCCCTTTGACCCCTCTGGGACCAGCAGATAGCTTCACCTGCAGTGGAAGGTCATGTCTGCTCAGCCTTCTTCAGCAGCAGGCAGCAGTTTGGTGGGAAGAGTCACACGTGAGGGCTTGACAGTGGAGAGGAGAGAGAAGTAGTGTGCACACCCTGAGGGATATGTCCTCGCTCAGCCCGCCAAACTCCTTGTTCCTTTGGTGAGTTTATCACTATGCAGAGCCCAGCCCTCAGCTCCACAGGCTCAGAAGGCTTATCCATTAATTTAGAACCCAGAGCTCTCTTGGGGACAGTTTTATTAGGTTCACAGGTTAAGGGAGAACCAGAATGTTGATGGTCTAAATATGGTGTTTGCAACTTTCAGCACAGCCCATGGTGTTCTCCACAGGCCACTTTACAGTTGTGCCTTGGTATACGCAGGGCATTGTCCCAGGAGCCATGGTGGGTACCGAAATTTGTTTATGCTTAATTCCCTTGTATAAAATGGTGTGGTATTTACATACATGGAATTTATGCACATTCTCCTGTATGCTTTTTTACAAAGGCCTCTGGATGACTACCTACAACATAAATTCCCTAAATTGCTAGGAAATTTTTTTTTTAAATAAGTGCATCTCCAGAACAGACACAATTTTCCCCACATATTTTCAATCCCTATTTGGTTGAGTCCTCAGATGTGAAACCTGAGGATACAGAGCATTGAGTGTAATTAAAAACTAGCAATCAATATTAGGAAAATAAAATATTACTATTACCTATGTGCCCCTCACGATATTTAAGGGCTTTATAATTAGAACATGAAGTGCAGAGATAAAACCCATCTTTAGCACCAATTATTTCTCAGTAGTGCATAAACAAGCTGCCATCAAGTCTTCCTGCAAGTCACAGCCTTGTATCTTAACTAGACTCCTTGGAAAGAATCCATCTGAAACCCACTGGTGCTGGAACTTATTGAAGAAACTTGTTTCAGCTTTTAAACTTTAAATCAACACGGTCTCAGAAGCTGCGGTGAGCGCCGTGCAGAACTACCGCCTGTCATTTCCAAAGAATCACATGCTGTCCTCCCAGCCTTCGTTCCAGAGGCCCCTGCAGCTTCTCATCCCTGAAGTTCTCTAGAAAGTTCTCCTGCATACCAAGGAAACAGCAAAAAGCAAGAAGCTATTTTTGTCAGGGAGAAACTTTCTGCGATGACATTTCCTCCATTATTATTAATTACTAAGTCTTTCCTGTTTAGGGAGGTATTTTCCTTCCTCCCTTTGGCCAATAGGTATATGGTTGTAGCGAGCCATAAATTTTCATTCCATTACTTCCATAGTAACACACTTGTGGTCACACACTTCTGGTCTTCCTGGATTGACAAGAAAAAGACAAGAACCTTTTGTTGAGTGTAAGTTCCAGTAGGCCATGAAAGAGCTTCGTACAAACACATGCGAACTAATCTTCAAGAAGGTTTTCAAAGGGACAGATGCTAACACGGAACTCCCAGCCTCACCC
>PVIC010047402.1:0-13868 GCA_004025085.1 Thryonomys swinderianus | reverse complement strand
TTTCATTCTCCTTCATCATTCCCTGGAGTTCTGCTTGAAGCTGTTTAAAAGGTTCCATTGCTTCTGCTAACTTGGATTCAATCATCTCACTGATCTCTTCTTTAATGAAGTCTTTCACTGAGGACAGTATCTCTGTTTTGATCTCAGAGATGAGTTCTGCTTTCCATTTTACTAGATCTGCTTTAGTTGCCATCTCCAAAGAGTTCTGGTGTTTGAGTTTCAGTTTGCCCTATTTCCCTTTTCTCTGAATTTCCCTGTGGTGGAGATCTTTGTGTCTGGTTTTTTGTGTATTTTCCCATTTCTACTTTTTCTTTGTTTTTAATGCTCTTCTTTGACTGATGACAGGACAATGTTGCAGGTCTGTTTCTATTATCTGGGGCCCCTTGGAAGCAGCACTTTCCTGGGGGTTCCTCCTTGAATCTGTAATAACCCTTGAGAGTTCTCACTCCTGACACATCATGGTAGGTATTTGAGCAGAACAATTACATCATGTTTGTTACCATAATACAATAAATGTCAATATCAGTATTAAACACATTAAACAAGACAAAAAAAGGTTTATTAGATTCTATACTGGATACTTTGAGCTTATGAGTTACCTCTATGTCTGACTCCTCACTGCACAGCTCCGCGATACAGTGTGCTGCTGGGCGGCCTTCAGTCCACTGGAAATGGACTGCACCCTGCAGCCGGGTCCGCGTGCTGCTCACTCAGTTCGCCGGAAGCACGGCACGGTGGGCTCGGAGCTGCTCGGTCTGGTCCGCCCGCTGCTCGTTCCCCAGTCCTCTGGAATCACGGCAGGGTGGGCCCAGAGCTGCTGGGACCGGTCCGTCCGCCGCAAGTTCCCCAGTCCGCTGGACTCACGGCACGGCGGGGCCAGAGCTGCTGGGTCCGGTCCATCCGCCGCAAGTTCCCCAGTCCGTTGGAATCACGGCACGGCGGGCCTGGAGCTACTTGGTCCGGTCCGCCTGCCGCAAGTTCCCCAGTCCGCTGGAAACAAGGCACGGCGGGCCCTGAGCTACATTTTTTTTTTTTTTTTTTTGAGATGGTCTCGCTTTGTAGTTCAGGCTGGCCCTGAGCTCACAATGTAGCCCAGGCAAGCTGCCATGAACTCAGCAATCCTCCTGTCTCTGCCTCCCGAGTGCTGGGATTACAGGTGTGAGCCACCACTCCTGGCCCTGTGGTATGTGGTATTGATTGCTGGTGGGCGTGAGTCACCACGCCCAGCATTCTATGCGGTTACCAGGATCAAACTCAGGACCTATGCACTTGCGAGGCAGGTGCCGGAACTACTGAGCTAAATAAATCTCTGCCCTCCAGTTTTTTAAGAAACAAATTGAAAACAAAGGTAACATGACTTGTACCTTAGTTTTTGATGCTGGAGTTTTAAATTATAGAAAGACTCCTAAATATAGATTTTATTCTCAAGTATAAAAACACATTTAACTGGCTTAATTTTAGTATATTAATTTATAAAATTTTTATACTTTTCACTGATTTATATTTTCTTTCTTTTAATGAGTTCAAAGACAGATTATCCATCATTAAGTATGTTAGATGGAGACTATACTATGCCGAAAATGTTTTGTGCATCATTCTACATATGGCTACTTCAGAGTATTAAATAAAATCATTCCTCTAATTTGCAATGTATCAGCCTAATCAAATAATTCCTAAATAATATCCACATTTTCTTAAAATACAACAAATAAAAGTTAAGGTTGGCAAAAAATTTCCAGAATATATGATTTTTGTTGATGTTTATTGATAACTAGAACAACTATTATTTTTGAAAAAGTGAGATGAAAATATCTTTAGTACTGTAGTTTTTGTTTGTTTTATTCATAGATGTGTAGAGATAGTTGCTATGACAAACTGTTTCCATTTTTATTGAACTATATCATATCAGCAACATAAATTCACCAAAATGGCTGAGTAAGGCAACCACTTATTAGTATTTTATATATTGCTTATATAAGCTCCCTTTCAGCTAGTATTTCTTATGAAGTTATTTCGTCCTCACTGGCCAGTTGCTTTAGCATCTCTGTTCTCTGATGACCTCGGGAGGATGACTGGGATGTGGACTCCGTGTAGATGGAGAAGCTCCCCAGTTTATTATGGTAGTTACAGGCATTTATATAGGGCAACTTAGGATGTGATTGGATGAGAGGGCAGGAGCACTGCTTGTGGTAGGGTGTGATTGGATGCAAGGGCGGAAGTAGCGTTTAGCAAAATATGATTGACCGCATCATCTGCATCACCTGCATGACCTATGTCACCTGCATCATCTGCATTGCTGTGGCTTCTTAACTCAGCAATCCTCCTGTCTCTGCCTCCTGAGTGCTGGGATGACAGTCGTGAGCCACCACGCCCGACACTGTGGTATGTGGTATTGATTGCTGCTGGGCATGAGTCACCACGCCCAGCATTGTATGTGGTTACCGGGATGGAACTCAGGACCTTACGCTTGCGAGGCAGGCACTGGAACCACTGAGCTAAATCTCCGGCCCAGGAGTCTTTATTTTTATGGAATTCCTGCCATTAATTTTGGAACAAACATGCTCAGTATTTTTAATGCTACACTTGACGTTTTTCCTAGAGTGATTGTTTTTGTAATTAAATTCCTACATTTTGTAATGATAAAATATTAACTGCAAATTACTGTGTTATTTCAGATAATGTTATGTTATTTAGAAAAAAAAACATTTAATTAAATTGAAATTTATATTACACTATGTAAATGTTACTACATTTTCAAAGGTTCACAAAGTGGCTAGCATTTTTCTTTAGGTTTTGCAATCACAATATTGTATTATCTAAATAAATAAAGTCTTCATGGAACAGTAAGTACAAGTCATATTTGATATACTAATTATTTTTAGAACCAAGAAAATCCAGTCAGACACCTTAAGAACTGAAAGAAAATTATCTCTGTATAGCTAAAGAACCTCATGTCTAAAACAGGAATTTAAAATATTAGACTTATCCTGGAAGCCTCTGAGAAATGATGCAAGAAAGCTGTTTGGATCAATGCATGTGTTTTGTACTGGACTCACAGGTCAACTTGGAAAAAACAGGAAGAGTAGTTGTGGGGCTAAAAATAGAAACTGATTGTCCAGATGAATTTAGGCATGACTCAAACAAGCAATAATGATCTATTACCTTAAAAATCTAAGACTTTTCTCTCATTCTGAAAATATTTTGTACCAATAACATTCCAAGTACTTGGAAGGCTGGAGATTTCTTTCTGTTATATGGAAGAAATTAGAAAGCATAAAGAAACCTCTTTGTGGAGAATAAATTTTAACTCTCTTTTATTTATATGCAATGCCTCGGTATCTGTCAATTTTGTAATCTCTCTAACCAATAATAAATGACACCAAATAATAAATGAATCACAATATGTGACTACAGCTCAATGTGTGATTATAGTTTAACATACAGACTGATACATGTGCCTTAAAAGTCCAGGTCGTGTCTGATTTCAGAAAAAAATAGATATTTTTAGAGCAAGTTGTTATATTTCATTGTAATTATACCTGATAATGAATCAGTGATGAAAATTACATAAATGTAATAAAAACATAATTATTTAAGGATTTTCAAAATTAAGGCCTAATGGGTTCTTTTCTTTAGTTTTCAGATATATTTATATTTTACCTAAGAGTAAACTGTAAAGTGATAAATTCAGTTGAGTTTAGCTCTGCATATTTACTGCTTTTTTCCCCCACAAAACTGTAAACAATGTTTATTAGGATTGGACAGTGAAAAGAGTTGAAAATAAAAGCAAGAAAATCCAAAGTCAGAAAACTCACAGATGAAGCTAAAAAGGGGGAGACAGAAAGTACCAAAGTGAACAATGAAATAATGAAGTAGGTGTGAGAAATAAATCTTATGGACTCTATTTATTTTTTTTCAATTTAGCATTACAGTAGGAACATAAAGTGAGTGGGATATATTCTGAAGTGAGATTGAGCAAACATTGAAGGCTTGACATCCTGCAGCCATTGCAATGCGCTTGGCTGAATGAGGCAGAGAGACACGGTGTGGGGACAGGGTGGGCCTGGTGCAAAGCGGTCCAGTGTGTCGCCCACAGATCGCATATATGGTCTCAGGTGTGGGGCACTATGCTGTAGTGGTGGTGGGTTCACAGAAATATTCACTGTCTAGTTTCTAAAACACTGAGTTGTAATAATTTAAGGCCTAGATGTATGACTATTTTTTCTAAACTTCCTTATACCATGCTACCGGATTAGAATACAAGTAATTTGGCACTGATATATGACTCTACACTAAGTAATAATGTTTCAGGATTACTTTTTTTTTTTTTTTTTTTTTTTGAGACAGGGTCTTGCTTTGTAGTTCAGGCTGGCCCTGAGCTCATTATGTAGCCCAGGCAAGCCTTTGAACTCAGTAATCCTACCGCCTCTGCCTCCCAACTACTGGGATGACAAGCGTGAGACACCACACCTAGCAGCAGTATTTTTTATAGTTATATAAATATATGCAATAAACATGTTCTAAAGCACACATATGAATGTGCAGCAAAATCCATGCACATACATAATATAGTATATCAAGTGTAATTCTGTTTTCTTGTTTTCAAAGCAAACAACTGAAAAAGATATCAATGTGATTGTGATTTGTATAATGTTCAACTGTATTTATTTACTTTTGTACTTGCTTTATCTGTTTATTGTCTAGATTTCAATTTCATTTTATTCTCAATGATTAGGCTGTCGGACTCTAAATTCTGGTGCTGTTTTAATTGGTTATGACCGAGGTCTTAGAATTTAACTTAATATAAATTATGCATCATAGAAGTATTATGTTTTCAATAAGCAATAGACATAAAATTGATTTTACATTTTAAAATATCCAAATATGAGATAATATAAACATATAACTATCTTTCGAAATCTAGTTCTAGTTTATGTTGCAAAGACTAACATTTATACAACTCTGAGGCTATATTAAATGTATGGATACAGTCGGTTTAACCTCTATTTTATCTTAGATTGCTTTTGGAAAGATGAGTTTTACTCTCACGAGTGGAAAAAAAAAGTATAAATACTTAAATTTATGTTTACCAACATTTGATCTCTAGAAGCCAATTTTGATCTTAACTGGTTTCAGGAAAAAGTTCACTCTGGCTAATTTTCTGACCCCCCCATAATAGTCTCAGAGTGTAACAGAATGACGACAGGCAGTGAGGAAAACGGGCACCATGCAAACACAAGCGTCGTGTGCTAAGAGGTGTGCACCAGGGGTGTGCTGAGTGCGCTCTTGTTTTATATTCGTTCACTTTTTCTTCTATGTGAAAATGAAGGCAGCAATCTATGTTAAAAGGATCTGCAGTTTAAATATTCTTCTCTGGGTCAGGGATTCAGGTCAAGTGGTACCGCACCTACCTTGGAAGCAGAAGGACCCAAATTATATCTCTGATACCGCAAATACATACGTATATACATACACACATGCATACACACATACACACATACATACATACTTATATACATACATACATACATCTTATCTGTACAGGTAATGATAATTGTACAAATTGTGAGTGAACTCACATAATCTCAGTTGTTAGACAAGACAGACCGTGTGCTGAGGATTTATTGGTTTTCTGTGTGGTTGAATGTCATTGTTATTTGAATGAAATCTTTCAAAGTCACAATGGTCTGGAGAAAGCTTTTGTTTTCCTCGTGCCCAAGAGGCCAAATTGAGTAATAAGATTAATTTAAAGCTATAGGTATGCAGTAACTCAAATTAAAAATTTTAGTTAATAATTCTATTTCAAACATTCCCTGTCAATTTCTCCCTCTAGGATGAGATTGTATGGTCCAAATTAACTAATATATTTCACTTCAGATCTGCATGCATGTGCATATTAATGGTTTACTGAGGTAAAGCTCAATAAAACAGCACTTAATAACGTGTATTCCTATTTTTGGAAAATAATCATGCATGGGACATTAGAAAAATGACTTAACAAGAATTCTGCTAAGTCTATTTATCAAGAACTTCTCCCTTCTATACCTGGTCTGTGCCACAATCCAACCCCCTCCCATTAATATCTGCCCACCCTGGCCTGTATTCAGCAACAATGTTATAAGATCATTTTACCCAGAATACCTACTTCTTAACTCTAATGTTACTTCTTACTGATTTATACCCACCAGTTCCAGTGGCTGTTTTGCTGCTCCAAGTTCCCTTTTGCTCATGCTATTTTCAAAATTAATCACGATTTTCCTTGCTCACTGTAAAATCTCATGTACCGAACTCTATAACCATAGCAGCTATCTGGAATGGTGTGTTTGACTTACCACCAGGTAATTGTTATATACCATTGTTTCCCTGGGGAATTTTGTAATCTATAGTATGCTACATCCTTAGTTTCAATAGCTAGGAGAAGAAACACCAATTGCCTAACACAAAGGAAAGCAGAAGAAATCCTTGTTTCTCCTAATGTCAAGAATTACTTAGGAAACTTTGCTGAAATCCTCCCGATATTCACGATGCGTAAATTTGAGAGAAGATTATGGGAAAAATAATTGGAAGAAATTCGTGATCTTAATCTTTGCCATTATAGTAGAACAAAATCACTGAATTTATCATTTGAATTATGTCCAGTGTTTTAGAGGAAATATTTGTCTTATAGAAACAAATGAAAAACCTACTTTTTTTTTTTTTTTTTTTGAGACAGAGTCTCTCTTTGTAGTTCAGGCTGGCCCTGAGCTCACTATATAGCCCAGGCAAGCCTGGAACTCAGCAGTCCTCCTGCCTCTGCCTCCCGAGTGCTGGGATTACAGACATGATCCACCACGCCCGGCACATGAAAAACCTACTAATTTTTAACCAACACCTAAGAAAATAAATCCTAAGAATGAGAACTCAATATTTATCTAAAATAGACTACAAATAGACTGACAGTTAAGATTTAAAGGAAATCAATATGACAGGAAATAAGAGTACAAAAGAATTCTGAATCAAATATAAATGTCAGTTTATAATTATATATTAAGTTCATTCTTATTTCATTTGAGAGTAACAACTTGAATATGTTTGGCTAAAATATGGTTTCACTTTCAATACATTTTCACTAATATACTTTTAAATTTTTATTAAAGAAAGAAGTCTCTTAAATATAGTCTTGACAAAAGAAAGCATGATTTAAATAAAGAAAGAAAAATGTAAATACACTAGTGTACTGTAGTAATAACACCATCTAATTTGGGCTACAGAGAGAATGTAACATTAAAGTAAATGCCCTGCAATTAGGAAGGAGGTATTTACAAGATGAAAAAATGTTCTAAGCCCCTTTATAATGATGCTGAATTACTTGGATTTGAAACTTTATATATGCCTGTAAAATATATACAGCAACGATTAAAAATATAATGATAGTGACTTTAACTTTGAAATTACAGCCAGTGGGTAGAGGCCAAAAGCTTTCTTTGGTAATAAAATAATGAGAAGAAAACACTGAAAATTTAAAAGCAGTTATTGTATGACTTGGTGCCAACAAGTATTCAGAATGAAATGCTGGATCTGGCTTTACTCCTAATCCAATTTCCTAGTGAATTTTCTGACTATGCAAGCTATTTTCCAGTAACAAACATAACGCAGCAATTTTGAAACATACGTATAATCTCCCATTAGAATGTTTCCTAAGGTTTCATTATAACACGTGATTGAAAGGGGCCTAATCACTATCTTGTAGGCATGCCTGTGTGGGTTGTAGATTGTCTCTTTTATAGAAACCATACATAGTTTGAGGAATTTATTTACAAGAATCTGATGTTGACAGGAATTATATTAATGGGATGTACTGATTTGGGATTTGCTGGGTGAGAAACAGGAATGCATTTGTTGAAGATGTTCTAACTAGGTTAAGAGTGATGTGGTGTAACTGGATTTCAAATCCTTGATGTGAGACTTAGAAATATCTGCAAGGGAGTAGTAGCATTGAACAAATGTTTTATTTTGACTCACCTTATTGTGACTTACCTATTGTTTTTCCTTTATAGCAAATTAGGAATTGGAACAGGGACTGAGACATACATTGCATGCTCAAATTTGAATAACAATAGTTTTTGTGTTGATAGGTTCACAAACTTCTAGATGGACTTCCTGGAAAACACAAAAGCTTAACATTATAGATAATATTTATGAGTAACAGACTACTCTGGATGCTCAGCTGCCTTTATTAGTTCCCTGTCAGAACAACTGCTGTCAAAGTATAATTTATGTGAGAAAAAGAGTAGCCAAGGTCTCACCTAACTTTCATGTGCAGACCTGTTCTTATCTGCTAAGTCACAGGATTTGGAAATGAGAGGACATTCCCGATGCCACTGGTCCTACTGAATGGCTGACACAGCTCTAGGCTCACAGGTTTGAGATGGACTAGACCAGACTAATGCAGGAAACCAAGGATCTCACATACACTCCATGGCAAGGATAGATGATATGATGCTACTGACTTACTTCCTATCGAATAAATAATATTTAAAAATACACAGTGTTTTAAAGTTTACCTGTCCTGGGCTCTAATATTCATTAGACAAGTCAGTTATCTTTCTGTGCTTCAGGAAGCCTCAGACTGTACTTAATAATGTATCATCTGGGATGAAAAAAATCAGAAAATAAAGTACTAGAATATTCCACCAGATGGGTGTTATTCTAAGGAAAACAATACTTAAAATGTGAAGATATAGTAAAAAGTATGCTGAAAATTTTACATGGCATTTAGAGATGTGCACAAGATGCTGATAGATACCAAAATTATCAGAATTTAGTTTACTCATGCATGAACTATGAATTTGTAACTCGTGTCTTATAGTCTAGACAAAAGAATTCAGAGTGTGCTCCCTAATGCCTTAAATCTTATAATCCTGTACCAAACATATCTATGTGAAGAAATATGAATTGCACAGAGCCACACTTTATAACACACAGTAAATCTAGATTCATGCATGCATGCTGGGAGAATACATAAAGGTTTTATTTTGTAAGTTTCTTAAAGATTGTAAAAGAAAAAACATGGGGAAATACACTTTCAGAAACATCATTTCATTTTTTAATTATCAAAATTAAGCAAACAGACTTACTTTTAAATGCCTGCATGTGATAACATGGATAAAATATGTATCATTTGACTATTTTGAAAAGAATTCCAGGATGTATGGGGATGACTGTGTAGTATTAGTGACTTTTGTTAAAAATTATTATTATTATTATTATTATTATTATTATTATTATTACTATTACTATTAGAGACAGGGTCTGACTTTGTAGTTCAGACTGGCCCTGAGCTTACTATGTACCCCAGGCAATCCTCAAACTCAGTAGTCCTCCTGCCTCTACCTCTCAAGTGCTGGGATTACAGATGTGAGTCACCATTCCCAGCTAAAAAAAATATTTTTGAGGGTTAATATTTAAATTTTTTCATTTGCATTTCTACTTCAGATAAGCATGAAAACTACAAACAAAATAAAATATTATTATGTCATTGTCTCTAGCTTCACAAACACATGAATATTTATTTTGTTTACCTTTGGGGCCTCTAAAATTATCTCAGTAAAAAGAACTTGAGATTAAGACATAAAATCATAATCATAAAAATCCTTCCAAAATTTCTCTAATCATAACTCAGTCCAATACATCAAAATCAAGTAAATGACTTGGGAATCTTCTTTGACAAAAAATTTTTCTTAAGCAAAATATTAACTTTTCACTTAATCATTAAAATAATGGAAGATTGATTTTTACAAAGTGCATGAAATCTAATTGGTAATATTTTCTTGAAAACACAGGGAAATTTTATTTTGCTTGTCACATATATTTTAATAAATATGTATATGTGTATATATGTCTATATGTGATATATTGCAATCAGTTTTCAATCTGTGTAGTATTCATGAAATACTATTACTTCCTATTAAGTCTTGGATACACCACCTTAAAAGACTGTATAACTGCAGTTTCAGAATGTTTATGAATAAGTTTCATCCTTCATCCCAATACTTCTGACAATCAATGGCTTTAAAATATTCATTATGACATTTACATTATTATTTTAATAAATTATTGTTATAGGTGTGTATACAGTGTAATTTGAATTTCTAGTTTTCCCTTTTTAATAAAATTATTGAAATTTATGTTTTTAAAACCCAAAAATAGATGTTGCCTGTCACTTCTTAAAATATGAGTACATTATAGTACAAAACTTAATTGCATTGATAAATATATTTTTGTAATTGCACCATTTTTTGCTTTGAAGATAAGATACAAAATAATCCATCCAGGGTAGGTGATACACGGCTTTAATGCTAATAGTCTCCAAAGCTGAAGCTGGAGGATTTCAAGTTTAATCTCAGCCTCGCCAACTTACTAACTTATAAAGAGCCTGTCTCAAAATGAAAAAGTACAATGAGAAATATGAGCTCGGCGTGTTGGCTACTATGAAGGCTTGGGTAAATTCATTGGTACTGTAATTAAAAGAAAAATAAAAATAAGAAACATGAAACTCTTTTTCTCCTTAGTGCTACTGCTTATCTTGGAACACTTCAGTTTTTTTAGTCATGTTTAAAACATTATATATAGTAATTTAAATGGGATGTTGCACTTTGCTTAAATAAAATTGATCACTAGTTCACTAGTAGAATTGTGAATTTCCCATTAGATTCAGTAACCTTAATATTAAAAATCAAATTAAGGTGCTTCACTAATAATGGAGTAATAGGCCTTTCAAATGGCTTTAAATATAAACATTAACTGCTTGAATAAGTGTTATGATTTCTGTACCAGGGACATCATATATTTTTGCTACACACTGTTTCTGCTGGTTTACATAAAGTTGTTTAAGGCTGTTGCTCATCAAAAACATAAACTTGGAAATAGATATCCAAATTTTACCCATTTACAAATTTAACTTTTTGAATTAAAGTCAAGATAGTAGAAGAATTATCCTAGCGTAAAGGTGAACTATAGATGGCTACCAGCCATCTGCTAATAAAAGAGTTGTCTGTCTACAACGATCCTGGTTTCCTTCCCCATAAATAAAATAAAATAAAATAAAATAAAATAAAATAAAATAAAATAAAATAAAATAAAATAAAATAAAATATAAAATAAAACAAAACAAAACAAAACAAAACAAAACAAAATAAAATAAAATAAAATAAAATAAAACAAACAAACAAAAGTCTACAGTTCTCTAAGAAAATAAATAAACCACAGAGTGGAACCTCATGAATAAGATTAATGTCCTTTTAAGAGGGTAGTCAAAACATCTCTCACTGTTCTTGTCAGGGACGGATATACTGAAAGCTGGCAAATTGCAGCCCCTGAAGAGGGCTCTGGTCATAACTGAGAGGAAGAAATTTTATTGTTTCTTAGTTTCCTGGTGGATGTCCTATTATTTTTTTTTTTTAGCAATCCAAACTAAGTTTTATGGGGGTGGTTATGAAAGTACCAAAAAATTTCTAATGATCATTTAAAATGATTACAAATATTTAATAAATAATATCTTACTAAATTCATAAGGTGCATTTATTTATTAAATTTAAATAAATTAGTGCAAATCATATCTTGCTAGCTTTCCTTTACAAGTATAAGTCGGGACAATTTGGGCTCAATTTTATGCAAAGGGCTGGTTTAAAATTCCATAGCCAATAATGAGGAAGCATGCAAAACTCAAAGAGAATAATGTGCCAGGATTATTTCAAAAAGATGCATAGTATTATTCAAGTATAAAAATGTGCAGGCTTTTTCAATCAGGTAAGAAGATAGTTTAATGAAACAGATATTAATTAAAGACTACCCATAGATAGTCACAGACAGAAAGAAAAAGAATTTTGGTTGAACAGTGTTAATATAACAACTACAGAATTGAAAATAAATGGGAATAAACAAAAGCCAAACTTTGAGGGATTGTAATTTACATATTAGAATATAGTAAAAATATAGTTATGCAACAATTACTAATTGGGTTCTCAGGAACATCTAAATACAGCAAAGTACTAGATGGTATAGATAGAAAAATATTGAATCTCTAATAGTAAATCTAGTAATAGAAGTCACTGGCATGTAACTCCACTAATGCATCAAGGATATACATGGCAATATTAGATATTTGATCAAGATGCATGAATGTTTGTTAAATTCCAGCTCTAAATCTGGATTATGTATGGACAATGAGCAGAACTGTGAATTAAGAATATATTTCCGGGCCGGAGGGTTAGCTCAGTGGTTCCGGCGCCTGCCTCGCAAGAGCAAGGTCCTGAGTTCGATCCCCGGTAACTACATATAATGCTGGGCGTGGAGACACGCCCACCAACAATCAACACCTCATACCACAATGCCGGATGTGGTGGCTCACGCCTGTAATCCCAGCACTCGGGGGGCAGAGACAGGAGGATTGCTGAGTTTGCGGCGGCTTGCCTGGGCACCATAGTGAACTCAGGGCCAGCCTGAACTACAAAGCAAGACCCTGTCTCAAAAAAGCAAAAAAAGAATAAATTTCCAATGCAAAGAATAAATTTGGATAGCTTAATTTTTATATTTAATACATTGAGAAACAAATGACTTTTGTAGAAATGTTTTACAGAACGAAAATATGAGACTATTATGAAATTTCAGAGGGTCTGAGGTTTAGCTCAGTGGCTCCAGCACTTCCCTAGCAAGTGCAAAGACCTGAGTTAGATCCCTGGTAACCACGTATAACAGTACCGGAGTAGAATGCATGATTGATATTGTGAAATACTAAATACTCAAAGGGTAATGCGGTTTAGGGGTAAATAATGAAGAAAGAAAAAAAAATCCATGGTAAAAACAAGGAAACAATGCTTGTTTGCTAGCTAGGTTAAAAACAAGGAAACAATGCTTCCCCCAAAGGGGAAGAGTTAGGGTGGGAAGGAGAGGGAGAAAATGATAATTGTCATATACTGGTACAAATTCTCTATGTGGAGTGTAATTGTGATGTATATATGCAATGTACCAATCAAATGTAACCATAAAAATGAAATAAATTAAAAAAAAAACAATACCAGTCTGGTGAATCATGACCACCAGCAATGGGCACCACACACCAAAATGCTGGGTGTGGCGGCTCCCGCCTGTAATCCTAGCACTCGGGAGGCAGAGGAAGGAGGATTTTGCTGATTTTGAGGCTTGCTTGGGCTACATAGTGAGCTCAGAGCCAGCCTGAACTACAAAGTGAATCTCTGTTTAAAACAACAACCACAAAATTCTGGAGAAGAAAGTTCTGTGTATGATTTATTTATTTAAATAAGCTAAATAAGGAAAATATTTGCCTGAGACTTGAAGTAATAAGAAGAAAGCAATCAAGGAACTAGGAACTAACAGAAGCAAAGAAACATAACTAGATAAAAAAGAAGTTCGAGGAAAGTGGGAGGTGGGGTGTACATTGAAAGCATGCAAAAGATGGTACAATGTCATATTAAATGAGTAAAGTGGTAGAAAATTTGCATATGGTAACAAGGCCAGACAATGGTGACTATATTATAATGCATAAAGTGGACGGACAGTCCAGAATTTTATTTCTGACAAAAATCTTGGAATTTTTCAAGATTGAGAGGTAGGTTCACCTAAAATAGATAAAAAATGAAAAGTACACTTGGTAGAAACTGTGCGTTGGCAGCACATGCCTGTAATGACATCACATGGATGGCTGGGGTAGGAGCATCGCAGTGAGTTTGAGGAGAGTGTGGACCACATACCTAGTTCAGGAGCAGCCTGAACTATGTGGTGAGCTGTAGATTTTTTGTCTCAACACATAGATACACACACGTCTGTTGCATGTGTTTTAAGATTTTATTTTCTCTGACTGTAGATGCAAA
>PVIC010047401.1:0-13890 GCA_004025085.1 Thryonomys swinderianus | reverse complement strand
GGCCCAACTTCTCCATTTTAAGTTCCCATTCCAGTACCTGGAATCAAACTCTGGACCTTGTGCTGGCCAGGCAGGTGCAGCACCACTGAAATAAATCCCCGGCCCAAAAGTAACTAACTATAGGCTGAGAAATGATCAAACTTAAAATTACTTTATATGTATATATGTATTTCTTAATTTTGTTTTAAAATCTTTTAAAACTACTTATGGTGTACAGTGTAGTAATATATGCATATATGGGGCAATTAGAATTTCTATTTCCTTCAACATTTATTATTCCTCTGTTGAGAACCTTTGAACTCCTCTTATAATTCCTTATAAGATATTTAATAAGCTTTTATAAACTGTGATAGTATAGAACATTAGTACTTATTCCTCCTATCTAAAAAATTAGTCTTGCATTTAAAAAAATTCAGTAATGGATGTATCTAGTAGCAAACTGGATACTCCTTAAAACATCAAGTAGAACAGAAAAATAAAGAGAAATCCAGAAAGAGGGTTGGGCATGGTGATGCATGCCTGTAATCCCAGCACTTGAGAGGCTGAGGCAGGAGGGTCACCAAGAATTTGAGACCAGGCTGGGGTACATAGTTCAAGACCAGCCTGAATTACACAGTAAGACCCCATCTTTAAATAAATAAACCCCAAAAGATGAGGAAATATAATAGGAAAGAACAAATAAGTATATTGTGATGAATTCTAATACATGTGTAGTTGGAATTCAAGAAAGAAAAAGGGAAAAGACTGGCTAAAATCAATAAAAAATATTAAAGCATGAGTCAAGAATATCTGTCACCCATACACAAAGTAAAACACCAGACAAATCTACACCAAAATATATAATATTACTGAAATACTAAAAAGAAATGCCTCCCTGATGTGTATGTATAATGTACCAATAAAGATTCAAATTTTAAAAATGCTTTAAGGAGAGCTAATAAAAGCACAGCACAGAGAAAATAGCTGACTTTTTAAACACAATAGGTTTCTATATTCAAAATGCTTAAAATTCTATTTTCAGTGACCATGGTTTTAGAATATGAATAAAGACAGTTTCCAAAAACAAGAACATATAGGGTCAGAGATTTAGCTCAGTAGTTCCTGCAAAGCAGGAATCCTGAGTTCGATCCCCACCCCCCTAACCACATACAATGCTGGGCGTGGTGACACCACACCCACCAGCCACCAATACCACATACCACAGTGCCGGGTGTGGTGGCTCACGCCTGTAATCCCAGCACTTGGGAGACAGAGGCAGGAAGACTGCTGAGTTTGAGGTTTGCCTGGATTACATAGTGAGTCTCAGGGACAGACTGAACCACAAAGGGAGACCCTGTCTCAAAAACAAAACAAAACAAAAACATGAACGTGTAAACTGACCATAGAGATGCAAATCTGCTATCCCAGGTCTTGGGAGGCCAAGGCTGGAAAGTGGTGAGTTTGAGCCCAGCCCGGGGTACATGGCAAATTGAAGTTTGGCCTGGACTACACAGTGAATCACTGCCTCAAAACAACAACAAAACAACAACCCACCAACACCACTACAACTCTGCCACCAGCACACCCACACATCTCCCAGAAATAATTCATGGAGAACATATGAAGACCTGGGTAGGAATGAAATCCATCAAAAGGGGGAAAATAAGTAAATGAAAGTTACTATTGCTTTTGGGAATAATACTAAAATGTATTAAAACAACAGCATATAGATTGGGAAAGGCTAATAGTGATAGAATGTTTTAAGGCTGTGTATTATTCGAGAAGAGACCAAATTACAGATCAAATATATGTTGTAATCTCTAGTAATCATTAAAATAATAGAAAATGTATAACTCAATACAGCAAAAATAGAATTAAAAGATCTCAGAAGCGGTGGGAAAAGAACTGGTGGGATAAGTACCACAAAGTAGTATGGTGGAGTAAACACACCTATATATACATTATATGTCTATTAATGTGTCCATAATAACATTACATATAGACAATATTTCAATTAAAAGATGCAGTTAAACTGTATTATATACCCAATGTGTAAAAAGTGAAGACAAAGTATAAGGGATTGGATATAAATAATAAAATGTTAGAGTACAGACACACCAAAATCAAATAGACACAGAAAAGTTGAAAATGAAAGGAGGGAAATTATGCCACATGTAGACAATGACCCGTGGAAAGGCTATATTTATATTTGATAGAGAAACCTTTAATGCAAAAATGTTGCTAGAGACTAAGAGGGACATTTGTATTATTAAGCACATAGAAAAAATGTGTTCATATTTTTTCAGCATTTCTGGGGCACTGATGAAGATATGAAACATTGGATAAATAGATGTTGATGGCTCTGATAATGTCCTTGAATAGCAAGCTGAAGAGTTTAAGTGAAAGCTAACAGGAAAATCAAGAACTGATAAAAATCTTCAGGGCCAGTGCCAATGAAAAAGTCAACCCAGAAAATTGAGATCGTTACATAATAGAAAACACGTGAATTAGTTATTTTTAAATCATGGATAATTCTATGAAGTATTTAATTCTTAAAATGTCAAGAAATATTTCAGTACTCAAAATGTAGCAGTAGTAGATACAATCATTACAAGAAAAAAATGAGGAACTAAAACCAGACACTTTGTCTGTGATTGCTACTCCACTTTGTTCACTGAATTGGCATTAAAACTTGCTGTACATTTGCATGGAAAGACAGTAACTATTGCATGTATATAATATTCATTATATGTTTTTATTGACTTGGAAATTAATTTCATAATGTCACATTATAATTGATAGTTCATCAGGTTTTTGAAGACATTATGAGGTTTGACACTGAAATCTAACTAATTTACATATATTATTTGAGAACTTAATGTAAATTAAGAAAGTACTTGTTTTAGATAGAAATTCCTTCAACAAAGCAGAGAAATTTGACATGTATTGGCTGCAAGCATCATATGTAACGCTAGGTGGCAATACAAGATAAAGAAAGAACTGCCGAGGAGAATCAAGTACTGTATAAGGTTTAGTCTTCCAATATTTATGGGCTGGTGAAACTGAAGTTTAGTGAGTGTAAACTATTTTTAGAATTTGTGCAATGTCCTAAGTGACCAAGAGGATTAAGGTAAAGAAAACAGACCAAAAAGAGTTAATATTTCTGGGCCTTCTGGAACAAGATGAACTTGACCGTTTACTAGGACCTTCCAGTTAGAAGAGAAAATGTTAATCTAATATTTTATTTTGATGATAATGTGGGAAGTCATTTTTATGAATTACACAAGTGAACTCTTCTGCAGATATAATGCACCGTTAAAGTGTCACCGAATAAGCATTTATCTAGGAAGAAAATGTTTAAATGGAAGAGGAACAAGGGAGAGGAGCGGGAGAAAGGAAGGAAGGGAAAAGAAAAAAGAATAGAAAGAAAAATGGTAGCAAAGCTTTTGTAAATAAGGAGCAGAAGAGAGGTTGAAGGGAGGGGAGTGGGTGGGGAAAAATGAATCAAGATACATTATGTACAGGTACAAATTCCCTATGATGAATGTGATCATTGTGTATAGATACAATGTAGCAATAAAATTAATTTTTAAAAAGCTTTTGTCGGACCAGAGATTCAGTTCAGTTGTTCTGGCACCTGCCTAGCAAGCGTAAGGTCCTGAGTTCAATCCTGGTAACCACATACGACGATACTGGGGGCAGTGACTCACGCCCACCAGCAATCACTACCACATATGAGAATGCTGGGCCTGGTGGCTCATGCCTGTCATCCCAGCACTCAGGAGGCAGAGGCAGGAGGATTGCTGAGTTTGAGGTTTGCCTGGGCTATATAGTGAGCTCAGGACCAGCCTGAACTACAAAGTGGGACCCTGTCTCACCAAAAAAAAAAAAAAAAAGTTCAGCAGAGGAAGAACGTTTTGGTACACGGTCGCGAACACCAGACTCTGTACTTGAGCAACTGAGCAACCAAGACATGAGCTGGTGGGAGAGGTAAGAACGAACCGGCCCTTAAACGGGGTCAAAACATTAAACATGGACAAAGACCACGATGGCGCTTGCTCGTGGGCAGAGCCAGTGGGATGCTTGGGAGTGTGACGTGGCAGGGGGCCAGCACGCAAGGGGCTTTTTTTGTCAAATGGGAGCTCTATGTGTGTGTGTGTGTTTGTGTATGTGTGTGCACACGTACAAAATGGTGTCACTGGTTTAGATCAGAGAACCATATTAGAGAAGTGATACGAGGAACCTAGTTCCTGATGTTCTTTCTGCACATAATATATCTTGATTTTTCTTGTTGCCCTGCACTGGGTAACTATGGAACCATATTTTATAAGGTTCTTCATGACTTGATCTCTGCAGTTCACCTCACCCATTGTCGTGTCCTGTTCCTTCTTTAAGCATCACCCATACTGAACTCGAACACTCTGTCCTTTAAGATTATAGCTAAGTGTTTATAGTACTTTTTCTCTTGCCAAGGCTCCTTTCCTCATGCGTTGCCTCTCCTTTTCTTTCTCTCTTAAAGATAGGACAAGAAACAGGATCTGCACAGCGAGTGCGTCTGGACCAAGGAAAAGTAAGAAAAGCAGTGCCGCCTACAGCATGAGGGCAGCTACTTTGAAGGGGCACAGTAACCACCCCCTTTCCTTAACCCTGAACTCGAGCAATGTGATTGTCTCCCCCATGTTAAAGACGAGGATAAAGAACCTCAGACAAGTCTAAGCATGCACGCTTCAGAGCGGTTTAGCAATGTGGAAAAAATGAACTTTGGACTCAGAAGGTATATTACGCATCCGACTTCATCTCTGTCATTGAACATCAGAAAATGATTCTGGTCTTTTTACAGATGAGGCAGCTGAGGCGCGGAATGGCACATGGTAAAGAATTTTGCTAGTGGAAGGACCGATCCAGGCCTATGACTGAGTTATAATATTAGAGGAAGAAGCCAAGCGTGGTGGTGTGCGCTTATAACCCCACACCCTGGGGTGCTGAGTGAGGCCAGAAGATCCTGAGTTCAAGGTTATCCTGGGTCACACAGTAAGACCCTGTCTTTTAAAAACAGAAAAAAGGCAGAACAACAGAATGGAATGTTTCAGGAGATTATGTTAACAAAGTGCAAAGAAGACTCCACCCACTACCTAGGACATACATCTCATTCTGCGCCCCAATTTAAGGAATAAGGGGATCACCTTGTACTTAAGCAGGGAATGCAGGCGGTGGCCAGCAGAGGGAGCCCTCGACAGACTTGTCCATCGAGGGGCCGGCTGAGTGAGTTGGGAAGAATCAGAAAGCGGCTCTTCCCCCTGCTCCTTCCTGGCCAGGAGCTTCCTTCTCCCCACTCCTGCTGTTTCCCAGCGCCGGTTTCCCTAGCAGCAGTGCCCAAGGGAAGTTGGCAGTGGCGCCCACCCTCGGTACCTAGTGGGGTAACTGCTCTCTTCCTCTTCCCAAAGCGAGCTGAGAAGGTCCTCGGCTGCGTGACTGACTGACTACTCCATGTTCCTGACCTCGGCGCTAAATCGGCAAGTCAGCGTCCCACGTCGGAGGGCTCCTGGCTTCCAGAGTGCAGGCTTCTTACGCCAGAGTCGAACTTCTGTCCCCCCCCCCCCCATCTTTTATGGCTCCCTAATCCCCACTGCGGATGAAAATGGTTAAAAGACACTCTCTTAGACCATAGCTGGCTCATTTCTGCAGGGACACTGTAGAAACATCCTCACTCGGAGGGTGTGCCCCAGACCCAGCAGTCCTGGGAGAGGAACGTGGAGCACTGTAACAATGGCAGTACCCAGGGTGAGGATCTGGGGACTTTAAAATTCCCCCATAATTCCTTTCACCCTCCTTCTTCTTATAAACAACTGACATTAGTTCAGTTCTGTCTCCAAAGCTTTCCAAAAACAGCTTGAGAACCCTTGCCTGGCTGCCCGCACCCAGCCTTGCCTAGGCACACCAGGGCTGGGTTGTCCTGGAAGCGGAGGAGAGACGTGAACTGTGTGCTGTAAGTGATGGTACATGAGGCAAGACTATGCTTGGGAACCCCTAAAATGGAGGGACTTCTACTCCATATCCTTACTTGCCGCAAAATAAAGACTTCTGTCTTTTTTCCTCCTTCCTCTGGGACCCCCATTGTGCAGCTCGGCATGGGACCAAGCCTTCAGGGGGGCTCAGCAAAGACTTGGTGACAAGCTGATTGATGGGTTCTCGCCTCTCCCTGCCTTCTTGCCCCCCCTGCAGGCTCTGGCCCTGATCCACTGTCCAGCTGCCCGAGGGGTCTGCTTTTCTTTGTTGAGTCAGCACCAACAAGTCAGGGCCAAGATCAGCTGGGGGTCTGGGGAAAGACTGCAGGCAACTGGGGAGGAAGAACTCAGGAAGAACTTAAAGGAAGGCCTGGGAAGAGTCCCTGAATGGAGGGTCCTGGGGTGGAATCAGAGAGTCGGCTGGAGCATTCAGTGGTAAAGGAAACTCTGACCTGTGGATGTCACAGGCCACTTCCTGTCAGTGGAATACTTCCTTGTAAACAACGCAAGAGGTTACTGAACCCACATTGCTCAGGGCCCTAACAATTCCCAGCCTTTCTCCCTTCCACGCTTCAGCTCTTCTCTTTTAGAGATGCTAAATGGCAGCTGATTTCTATGAATTGGCCCTTTGCAAATCAGAGAAAGCAGATGAGTGGAATTCTCAGGTGCCCCAAGGCAGTTCTTCATTGCCTTTTTCCTGGGATGTTGAGGATCCAAACAAAATGGCTTTTGGCACGAGGTGGCAACTTCCCAAGTTGTTCACCTGAGCAGTCGGGACAGGAGAACTGAGCGTGGCTGGAAAGGAGCCAGCCTTTCCAATAACGGTCAGGGAGAGAGTGGCGGGAAAAGGCAAGCGAGCACGGCTATGCTTGCTGATAGGCAGGACATCGTGCCAGTATTGTCCCCAGAGGCACAGACCACGTGGCCTCCTGGAGACACACTGCTGGGGCCGTAGCTGGGCACTGTCTTGTCAGCTCTAGCATTTTACAGAGTGGGGCAACAGGGCCACAGTTACATAACTAGCCAGTGAGAGAGTCTCACTCCTGGAGTCTGGCTGTGACCAGAGGGCAGCACTAACTCTGCC
Organism: Thryonomys swinderianus; assembly: GCA_004025085.1. NCBI lineage: Eukaryota > Metazoa > Chordata > Mammalia > Rodentia > Thryonomyidae > Thryonomys > Thryonomys swinderianus. Next base: position 6,822 of record PVIC010047401.1, on the reverse strand, counting down.
GGGGACTGAGCATTCAGGTCTGGGGATGAGGGATTCACTCTTGCCCTGGGGCTGAGAGTTGCACCTGCGGCCTTTGCTTCCCGTTCCTGTTTTCTGAAGGAGCCACTCTGTTCGTGGGGCAGTCAGACTTTTAATCTTTTTGCATTTCCAAGAAATGGATCACCAAGGAAGAAGGAAATGGAAATGTCCCCTCAAAAAAATATCTTGGGTTTCCAAAAGCCCCAGTGAAGAGGGGAGCTGGCATGGAAGGCTGGCAGGGCCTGTCTGCTGTGGCAGGAGAGGGAAGTCTCTGGGGCTCGTGATCTCTGGGGCTGCTCCTTTCCCAGGGGCTGAGGAGCCTCTGGTGTGAGGACAAAATCCCCTAGGAGCCCAGGCTCCAGGCCCAAGTCTAGAGCCTTACACTGGGCCACACCTCGAGAGCCCAGCCTCCACCGCTTCTCCAGTGATTTTCATTCCCTTATGAAAATCTGGCAGGGGTAGGAAGGCTTTCTGCTTTGGTGGCACATTTCTCACGCAGTGAGACAGCGACTTTGGAAGGGGATGTAGCTGGAGCTGGCCTCTTTACTCAGCAGGGAGGCACAGCCTCCTCTGTGGATCGTTTTCGGAGGCCATCAGTGCTACCTCGCGTGGGTTTCTTCCCTGCAGGAGTGGTGCACTCGTGGAAGTGGCTTTGTGCTCAGAGTCGAAGACATGGGATAATTGTGACCGCAAGGCAGCAGGGCAGAGTCAGCCTGTTCAGGAGGATGAGGCTCTAGAGACACCTGGCGCAGCATGGTGGCCTGGAGGTTGGGCTCCGCTGCCAGACTCTCAGCGGTAATTCTCAGTGTCTTAGATGACTTTTAGTCAAAGTACTTGTAACATCTTTTGGCAAGTTTTCTGGGCTCTCCAAGCTTTGGTTTCCTTGTCTATAAAAAGATAATAAAAGGGCTGGAGATCTAGCTCAGTGGTTCCAGCGCCTGCCTATCAAGTGCAAGGTCCTGAGTTCGATCCCCGCCAACCACATACAACAATACTGGGCCTGGTGACTCATGCCCACCAGCAATCAGTACCACATACCACAGTGCGGGCATGGTGGCTCGCCCCTGTCATCCCAGCCCTCGGGAGGCAGAGGCAGGAGGATTGCTGAGTTTGAGGCTTGCCTGGGCTACACAGAGTGAGCTCAGGGCCAGCCTGAACTACAAAGTGAGACCCTGTCTCAAAAAAAAAAAAAAAAAATGCTGTTTTAAGAACAAATTAGGCAATTTTTCTAATGTGCTTAGCCTGACACATAAGCATTTAATTAATATTGGGTATTTTAATCATTATGTTTTTATTCTTTCCCTCATTTCACAGACATCAAGACTGAGGTTCTGTATTTCTGAAAACTATCAGGCCAACTTAATTGTGTGTGAATTTTCTTTTTTCATTCATTAAATATAAGGGGCCTTGTGGCATTTGGAATGAGGCAGGGTAACTCCCAAATGTACATTTATTGCACACATTTCATGTCTATTGTGGGTCAGCTGTGGGATCCATGATTATTATTGCCCTTATTCCAGGATCTTAACAGATGATACACAGAACTGGCCTTCAGGAAGTGACTCAGACCACTTCTGCCCGCATTTCATGGCTAGAGAAAACCACATGGCCACATGTGAGTTCAACAGTGTGGAGGTAAATAGATATTGGTGAAGAATAGTACAATTATGATATCCTGCTGCCTAAGCAAAGATGGTCTCCATGTGAGTGATCTTTTGATGAACCAATGGAACCACCAGCCCCAAGATGAGTATGAGGAACTAGAAGACCTTTCCTCAGCATTAAGAGCAGTGTCTGCTGATGCCCATTCCTTAAAATAAATTCTAAAAATCTCTAAGGCATAGTCAAGATCAACATTTCTACTCAGTGGAAACCAAGCTCATACAGTGTGTAGCTCACTTGAGGACAACAAAGTCCTCATACGAGAACATCATAGAAGCACGTCTTTCCTCTCCCATCTCATGTGGCTTTCCACTTGTCCTATGCTTCCCATTCTTTCTGCGCCTCATTGAATAGACTGTGCTGATTTGCTGCTAACCCATATTCTAGACCAGTGATGGTGAACCTCTTAAAGCCTCAGTGCCCAAAGTGCAACCCCAAACTCATTTATTTTTTGCAAGTTGCCAACACTACAATTAAACTTGAACACTGAGGTATGAGTGTAGAATAAACAATTGTTATCTGATGCCTGGGTGCTGAAGTGACTTGGCTCACATGCCAACAGAGAGGGCTCTATGTGCCCACTTTGGCATGTGTGCCATATGTTTGTCAACCACTGCTCTAGAAGGTGGAAACATAAAAGAGAAAGGAACACAGCTCTTATCCTCAAGGAAGGAGGATAACTTTTCTCTAGTGAGTAATAACTAGCGATTGTTAACAAACAAATCCCAGGTAAGTGTTGGGGTGGTCTGGGAGGTGTGTAACTCACTGAATCTAGCCTGAGAGTATCAGAAAAGTTGAGAAGTTGGAAAGGTTGATCTTGCTGGAATTTGAGGGATGGAATTTAGCATCTGGTTGAAGTTATACAATGATACTGTTACATCCTTTAAGAAGCAGGTACTCCTAGTGTTTCTTACTTATTGGCAGGCATCTCTCCTGAGTGTGGGGCACTGGCAATGTGCCAGGCAGGAAAGTGGCACAGTTTGTGTCTTTTGGGGCTTAATCAAGCTGAAGCATAGGCTTTCCAGATAGGTTTTTCTTGAAAACCAGAGTGGATCTCAAAGAACAAATGAGTCTTCCAGGGACCTTATCATCTTCTAGGAAGTGGATTTATGGGGCCTATTCCAGTTTCTGTAGATGTGGGACCCCAAAATGGTCATTTTAAACAAATGCCCATGATATTTTTGCCAGACTCCAAGTTTGAGGGTCACTGATTAAAAGGTAGCTATAATATCGATGCATATGAAGAGTAATCAGAGAACATGGGATGAGTGTATTGAAGAAATACGCTGGAGTGAAAAATATTTGAGTTGTTCCATTTGATCTTCACTTAATACTGTTGGGTTAGGTTTTCTTATTTAGCTTAATTTTGCAGTTGAAGAAACAAAGTGGCAACCTGCCCAAGGTCACATAAGGTAACTGGCAAGTTAGCTATTCTGAAAAAATGAAGTTTCTTTGGGAACTTAGTCTTTGGGACTATTGCATAGTCTCTATTAATCTCCTGCAAGCAATTGAAACTTACCTCTTCATAAAAGTCCCACAAACCCCACCTCCCCAATCACTTGATCCCTCGATTGGATCCTAAATACCTCAGTGCTGCCAGATCACAAGAACAATGTGGTTCTGATAAGTGTGAGGGAAAAGAACCAAAAAGGAAGATCAAAGAAAAGGTAGGCAGACAGGGGCCTTCTTATCCCACTCCCTAAACTCAGTAATGTCTGTAGCTCACTGGACCAATGTTGGAGAAACTATAAAACCAGTTCTATAGGCCTGCATTTCTCCTTATCTTTCTCAATGCTTAGATTTTATTTCAGTGATCTCCTTTCTGTCCCAAAGGGACTGTGAAGTCTCTCACCATGAAAGAATCAAGGGACTGGTCTGTTACTCTGCCCAGAGCTATGTTCTTGCTTTGAGTATAAGGCCAATTTAGAACTGCATAATTCAAAAGAACAGAAGATGAAAGGGCAAGTTTTGACTGAAAAAAAGAATCACTGGTTCATCGTTAAGAAGATCTCTTAGGAGCCGGAGGGTTTGCTCAGTGGTTCTGGCGCCTGCCTCACAAGCGCAAGGTCCTGAGTTCGATCCCCAGAAACCATGTACAATGCTGGGCGTGGAGACTCACGCCCACCAGCAATCAATGCCACATACCACAGTGCCGGGCGTGGTGGCTCACGCCTGTAATCCCAGCACTCGGGAGGCAGAGGCAGGAGGATTGCTGAATTCGAAGCTTGCCTAGGCTACATAGTGAGCTCAGAGTCAGCCCGAACTACAAAGCGAGACACTGTCTCAAAAAAAAAAAAAAAAGAAGAAGATCTCTTAGTCTATGCATTCAGCTATAACAAAATACCTTAAACCAGGCAGCTTACAAACAACAGAAATTTATTTCTCACAGTTCTGGAGGCTAGAAATTCAAAATCAAGGCAGATTTAGTGCTGGTGACGCTGATAGATGAGATTTTATTGTTGTTCCCTTACATGAAGAAGGACGTGGACTCGCTCTCTAGAATGCCTATTGTAAGGGCACTAATTTCATGCATATGAGCCTGACCTCAGGACCTCACGGCCTCCCAAAGGCACACTTCCAAATATCATCATTTGGAGGTACAATTTTAACCTAAGAATTTTGAAAGAACACATTCAGATCATGGTAGTAAGAATCCCAGAGAACTATTTGTTGATCTCTGGTGAAAGAAGGGAAACCCATAGGATCCAGAACTCTGGGGTATCCTTTCCTTTTTCTTTATTGTGTACTTTCTTTGCTAAGTTCTTGTATTACAAGCAATCAGAGATAGGTTTGGCTTTAGAAAACTGGACTAGACTTCCCTACCAAATTCTTGCTGTGCTTTTGACAAATCGCTCTGCCCTCATTAGGCTCAGTTCCTCATTTGTCAAGTGGGATAACAAGGACTGCCCTGTCTACTCTACAGGGCAGTGGGGAGGCTCAAAGGAGATGTGCAAAGTGAAGCTAGTGCTAGCGAGCTGCCTGGTGTGAAAGCCCCACAGGTTGGCTGTGGAGAGCCAGAAGGAGGCGTGGGGTCCCTGAAGATGGGCCCTTGTGAATGCCGAGTTTGGTTCCAGTAGAGGATTCCTATCTCGCCCAGTGATGAACACAAACAGAGGTCACCAGTAACCCTAGCCTAGCAACCAGAAAACAGCTAATAAGAGTGGACCCAAGCCAACTGCTTGCGTTTTCCTGACTCTATTTCTCCCTAATTATGTGTGTCTGAGAAGATATTTAATGTTTCTCAACATGGGTTTCCCTATCTGTAAGATGGAGATAGTAACAATGTCCATCTCAAAGGTTTTCTCCAAGAATTAATCAAAATGAATGAAGTGCTCAGCAAAATACAAGCAGTGAAGGAGGCCCGTAAAAGTGAGCTCTTTGTATTATTATTATGGTTGACTGTGTGGGCTAACAACATAGGGTCCATGCTAGACTAGACAGAGCTGATGGGCACAGGCTAGGCACTGAACAAGACAGGAATTAATTAAGTAGATAAGTGGATACAATCCATGAATAATGCCTTGACCTCTGTACACACCATGGATAGTTAGGTGCACGCTGATTGGCTGGCTGTTCCCTGCGTACTTTCTGAGGTGTCAGGACAGAGGCAGCCATACAGCAGGGAAGGTGCTGCCACAGCCTGTGAAACCAACGAAATCAGACTTGGTATTTGCCTCGCAGCCCACTCTTGGGTCCTGGAGGAAAGGAGAGACTCTGACTGTGCACTCTTCATACCTCCTTCTGACTGCTGCTGGCCTTGACTCATATTCACGCCCCCAACACCCCACCCCAGGGGCCAATCTCCAGGGCAAACAGAAAAAGAAGTTGTGAGAAGGCTGTTTGGAGTGCACTTAAAAACAGAGGTCGGGCATTAGTTTGTACACTCTTGCTTGAATTCTCAGTTTCTTTCCACTCGTGTCTCCATTAGCTTGCATGAAGTGCCCTTTCCCCGTTTGCTTCACTTCCTACGGATTCTCTCTGGGAATCTTGGAGAGGAGTTTTGTGAAGCGCCTCTGTGACTAATGGATTTGCTGGAAGGCTGATGGGAGGCACTGAAAAAGGGAGGAACGACCCTCCCCCAGTGGGTAATTCTGTGACCTGGGGGCAGAGCGGGGAAAGATGCCTGGGTCTCTCGGGCCCACTGCCCCACCAGCGCGGAGGATTAACTAATGGTCCACTTATGATGCCCAGCTGAACTGAGTCAGTGTTCAGATGGGCGGGGAAGATCCACCCGAGGGTTACTGCCAACTGCATAAAAAGCAAACCTGAGGGGACGATCGATTATGTGCTGTTGATTTTCTTGGAAAAGTTTGATTCAAGCAGTTTTCCTGAGGGAGAAAGAAACTGTCTTTCCTCTTTTATTTTGGTTCTGCCTGTCCCCACACTGGGTGGCGCCTGCCCATATCCACATTGAGGGTGAATCCTCTCCATTCACCCCACCAACTCACATGCCAGTCTCCTCTGGAAACACTGGTACATGTGCACTCAAAACAATGCTTTACCAACTCTCCCTGTATCCTTAGTTCCGGCTCACACCTAAAGGCAGCTATTGTAGCCAGTACCTTCATTATGAGCTTCCCAGCCTCCAACTATGAGAAATAAATTTCTGTTGTTTGAATTACCCAGCCTGAGCTGACTAATACAAACAGCGTCTCTGAAATAAATGTGACAGAAATAAAACATGGAATTCCTGGAGCAAATGTATATGTATTTATAAATTTGATAAGTCATGCCAACTATCCTTCTACAAGGCTACCCACTTTTATTGTAACCAGTGACCTACAATAGTATGTGTTCACCTACACCATCTCCACCAAACTGTTTTCAAACTTATGTCCTTTTTCTTCAAACTGAGTTGAAAGTGATTGTTTTCTTTTTGTTGTTGTTTTTTGTTTTTTTTTGAGTCAGGGTATCACTTTGTAGTTCCGACTGGCCTTAAGTCACTATGTAGCCCAGGCAAGCCTCAAACTCACAGCAATCCTCCTGCCTCTGCCTCCCAAATGCTGGGATTATAGGCTTGAGCCAGCACGCCCAGCATTGTGGTGTGTGGTACTGATTGCTAGTGGGTGTGAGTCACCATGCCTGGTATTGTGGTATGTGGTTGCCAGGGATCGAACTTCGGACTTATGCTTGCAAGCCAGA
>PVIC010047400.1:0-13930 GCA_004025085.1 Thryonomys swinderianus | reverse complement strand
AATTAAAATAGATTAAAAACAGACTGTGTAAAAGAATTAGAATTCTCAATAATTTACTATTATTTACATTAGCAAATGCTGGTCATTAGCAGACAGTGTGTGGGAATCCAGACCCTGCATCTGCTCTGGGCTTCAGGCCTCCAGCTTCCTTCTCATCCCCGGCCCTTTAGGTCACTGTGGCCAGGATAACACTGGCACATGCGACGGGAGCCCCAGATGCCCCCGGTTAAAGCATCGTGCCCTGCACTGCAGGGCTGAGAAGTTCGCGGCTGGGAAGGGAACCGTCATTACACGCACGCTGGGTTCACAGGGGCACCCGGTTTTGGTGATCAGTCCTTTCTGTCCAGTTCTCCCCGTGGGCCGTGGTGTCCAGAGATGCTTCTCTGAAGGGATCCAACCCTGGTCTCCAGAGAGACCGTGTGAAGCCAAACGAAAGCCACGCGCCGCCCAGGGAGACCCGGGCTCTTGATCAGCTCCTGTGTTGTCTAGAGCGTAACGACTCGATCCTCTGATGTGAGGGGTGGTGGGCAATCAGAGAGGCCGGGCAGCAGAGGACTCCTGCCCGAGAGGCGGCTCCTTCGAAGGGGCAGTACCAGTGGGAGACAGGCCTCAGGGCCCGCCCTCAGGCTCTGGGTGTGGGCAGCGCGAGCCCCAGGGGCAGAGAGCCAGGCCGTGGCGTGGAGAGGACAGAGGAGGCCCCTCCGGGGAGCAGGGGAGCCTCCACATCAGGACCCCGGAGGGCTGCGGCGCCGGGGGAGCCCTGCTGCTTCCACCGCCGGATGCCCAGGGCGGAGCAGGGGAGGCCTGGGGGGCTCAGTCCAGGATGTCTGTCTCGAAGGGGACCAGGTGGTAATAGGACAGGTTGGTGACATAAGCTGCCGGGTCGTCACCGTCTTCCAGCTCCGGAGCGAACTCGCCGCCGTTCTCAAACCTGAAACAGGCGAAGACGGCAGTGAGGCCTGGCACACCGAGTCCCAGAGGAGAGGAGGAGAGGGCAGTGGTGGCCCGGGGAGGCACCGCGCCGGCACCGCTGTGGGAGGGCCGAGCGGCCGAGGCTGGGGTCGGCGGAAGAGACAGAGAGCTGCGGCTGGGCAGACCGCCAGAGCGCCGCTGGCTTAGGCAGAAGTCAGCGAGGTCTTTGCTCCTCGGTCAGCTCTGGGGACCGTGGTGGACAAGACCGGGCTGGCCTCGGAGCAGGGGCCCGCCCAGGAGGCCAGGGAAGGCGAGGAGGCCACACAGCCGGGGCCCTGGCAGCTGGGAACCTAAATCAGGGGTGGGGACTCAGGCCCTGTACGGTGAGGAGCTTCCGCGGGGGCCGCAGGGACCGAGGGGAGACGGGCCCCGGGTGGCGTCCGGAGGGGCCGCGTCCAGCTTCGTCTCCCTCACGGCAGCTTCCTGTCACCGCTCTGCTCCTCCATCTCGGACCAGAGGACACCACGGACAGGGAGCAGGGGACTCAGAGGCCTGGGGACAGTGTGTCACAGGGTCGGGCTGGCGCCTCGGCCGCAGGTGATGGCCCAGGAGCCCGGCAGCCCTTTTGCCTTTCAGACGGCCCTGGCCGAGGCTCTCTGTGCTTTATTCACAGGGCCCGGACCGCGGTCACTCTCTGTCCTCAGCCTGGCACCGGCCTGCCTCAGGCTACAGGGCACTGCCCGCTGGGGCTCCGCTGTGAGATGCCAACAACAGCTCCTGCGCCCGGGCCCCTCTGGCGGCCCGCAGTGCCACCTGGCAGCCCTGGTCACCCACCCCGATGGCTCCTGAGGGACGGAGACCGGCGAGCCGAGCCGGGTCTCCCTGGAGATGCTTCCCGCAGCCCTGTCCTGACCGCAGAGCCCTGCCCATCCTTCACCCCAGGAAAACGGGGGAGCCTTGTTCCAGGGAGCTGCGGAGAAGAGAGGGTCCCTAGGATTCTGAGGACTGGAGCTCAGCCCTTGCCGCAGCCGTGGTGAGGGGGGGACACCCCGCCTCCTCCATCACGGTGGATCCTGCCAAAGGTTCCTCTCAGGAAGCTAAGGACTCTTCTTCCCTCCAACACTCACATCCGCCATGAACCTCCTCAGGGCCGGTCTTGCCTGCACAGAGGAGCGTGTGAGCTGCACACGGTGGGGGCAGGGCCATGGGGTCCTCCACAGCAGCAACTCAGGCTCTGCCGGGAGCCCCAGTGGGGCCGAAGCTGGTGTCACTTTCCCCGTCCCGAGAGCAGCCCCTCTGAGCACGGAAGGGTACGGCCTCCCACCCGGGGACGGTGGGCTCTGGGCCTGGCTCGCTCTCCCAAAGCCCTTACAAAACAGTGACCAAAGAAAGGCCGCAAATCAGCTTCTCACCAGACTGCAGGAGACAGTGTTAAGTAGTGCGGAGCCCTGGCTGGTGCCCCTGGCCACACCCGTTCCCCCTGCGGAGCCCGGCCGGTGCCAGCAAGGGGACCCCTTCCTGCAGCCATGGGCAAGCCAGTCCACTCACAAGTGCTCCGTGGGGTCCACACCCTGGTGCTGGTCCTTCCCGTTCGGTACACTGTGGTCGATGACGATCGTCTCCGTGTTCGCCAGGCAAAACCCATTGGACCTCATGATTTCTGAAACCAGAGCCGTGGGTGAGTGTGCAGCGGGGTCTGAGTGCGGCTTTTCGCTTCCCCCTCTGACTGGGCCCTTCGTCCTCCACTCCGCAGCATTCCAGACCCCGCCAGGCAGAGCCAGGGGCCTGGCTGAGCCGGGAAGCCCCCCCACAGCCCCGTGTCTCCCTGACAGACAGGGCCCTGGAGGAAGACGGTGGGTCCGTCTGCACACCTTCAGGCACGCCCTCTGGGACTAAAGCGGGGCCAGCAGGAGGGCGGCGCTCGCGTGTGCGAGCCGCGTTTGAGACCAGGTCTACCACGCAATGGCGTGTGACCTCCCACAGGTTGAGCCAAGGCAAAGCCGGCGACATCTATCAGCCGGGTTGTCGTGAGGGCCTACAGAAGCCAGTGTGCGTTTTACACCCGAGGGGACTTGCACGTTGGGGCTCATGCAGTTCTACACAGGCACCGATCTTTTCTTCCTCCAACAAGCACAGAGAAGCCACCAAAGAGAAATGACATCTCGCGTCCATGGCAGTCGTGTGGCACACTGTGCAAGGGCAGAGGCCTGGAAGAGCCGGGACGCAGATGCTGTGACGGTGAGCCCCAGGCCGCTGGGACCCGTCTTCCCTCTGGGGTTCCCCAGTGGCACTGGACCATCTTTAGGACCCCACCAACCAACTCCCGGACCACACCTCGCCACCTGGTCCACAGTACCATGGTCCTTTGGGGTCCAGGGGCCATTGTTCCGGGATGCCAGTCTGCAGGGCCCAAGTCCTTTCTGCGGAACCTGCCCACACCCTACTGTACGCACTAAGTCAGTGCAGGTGGCTTCTACCCACCAAGGCGGTGTAAGTGCTGCGCCCACAGCGGTCCCACTGCACCGCGCAGGAAACAGTGCTAAGGAAGGAGTCTGTCCATGTCCCCTGCGGAAGCAACTTTTCCCAGTGGTTTCAAGCTGTGCTTGGCTGAGGTCAGTGGAATCAGAGCTCGCCCCTATCGAAAGCCAGTTAGGAGACCCCAGGGCGGCCGGAAGTGGCAGCGAGTGCCCGTGGTCCCAGGTACACGGAGACAGGGGCAGGAGGACTGCTGGAGCCCAGAGTTCAGGGCAGGATGAGCAGCCCCGCAAGACGCCCCTTCCTGAAGAAGTGAGCGTAGCTTGACTCTTCTTTCTCCCAGCTGCACCGCCACGGGGCACGTTTCTGGCCTTCTCTCTGCAGACGAGCAGACCTGGTGGCCGCCGCCTGCTCTCGCTGGCCTGCAAGGGCTCCTTGCCCTCCCTGCTGCGGAGCATCCACGTTCCTGGGGTACCGTGCAGTACGGGAGGGTCCGCTTCCCCCCTCAGGGAGGGGTGAGCAGTCTCATCACCTCTTCCTCGGGCTCCGCTCACCCGACAAGAGCATCACGACCCCCCCCCCCACTCCGCTTAGTGCAGCCGATGCTGCCGCCTGCAGGAAGCGCTCCTTTCATCTCCCGCGCCCTCTCATATATTACCATGGCGTCTACATTAATTTCATCTTGAGAAGAGATTCGCTATTTTATTACCGAACTTACTATGATCTTTCTGGGCATCTGTTTTTCTTTTCTTGCGGCCCAGGGGATTGAACTCTGGGCCTCCACGCTGAGCCACACCCCCCGCCCTTTTCTAGTTTAACGTGAGCCACAGTCTGAGCCACAGTGCCGCCCAGCATGGACTCAGGCTGGCAAACCTCCTTCCTCAGCCTCCCGAGCACTGGATTCCACGTGTGCACCTATCTGCCTGGCGTATCGGTTCATCTTTTCATCTTTCTATGTTTTAGATTCTCAGTTCTTTGAAATTCTCTCCATATGCATAGAATTAGGGACTATGCGAAAACAAAAAGAGAAAAGTAGACCATGTCTTCCTCTCTACCGTCAAGCCAGAAGGACATGAGTCCATCAGAGGTGGAGTTGTTGGGACCCACGCCTGGCTCCTGGAGAAGGGGCCACTTGTGCCTGGGGTCTCCTGCGGCCCCACACCAGGCCTTCACATTCTGGGGCCCTTACCCCAGGCAGCCCCGCCTGCCTTCCTGCTCCACCATCCTGGGAGCTCAGGGAGCTCTGCACACCAGGGAGGAGCTGGGCTGGGCATGGGAGTCAAGCACATTCATCGCTAGGCGCCAGAAGGAGGAGAGGAAGTTGGCAAAGCCTGGCCAGGCTGGCAGATCTCAAAGCTACTCAGTCTCAACGAGATAGACTCAAGTCCTCCCACTTCCCAGCGGGAAAGGAATGGCAGCACAGGACCTGCTTCTTTTATTGTTTTTATTAACCTTGACCGAGTCAGTCTGAGGAAGCACTTAAAACCTCAGAGTAGCCTCCAGCTCCTTCCTGCCAGCCTTTGCCAAGGGAACCCGGGGAGGACAGGAGCTACAAGTTCCAACTGACGTCACCACCGCAAACCCTGTCTCGATGCAATTCTGAAGGTACCTTGCATACCTAATCTTTCCCACATGTGAGCACTGGAGTTTAGAAAGTGGAATCTTCACCAACTCCTCCAAAACAGACTTATACCAAGTCATTCCTCAGTTTCTGTGACCGAAGCCTTTGTGCACGTAAATGTGGTTTAATGGCTTGCATGGCCGGCTGGGCTTCCACGACACTACGTCTGTCTGGGCTGCACTTGGCAGCCTCTGGCCATGCCACCCTGGTACCTTGCAAGGTCTCTGAGGAGCCTTGATTTGCTCTCTGTCAGCCCAGGGTCTTGACTAACCCCGTGGCAGCCCAGGCTATGGAGGTGGAGAGTCAGCAACAACCTTCAGAGCGCACATTCCAGACTGATTCGCTGACTGATACGTCAACAGGTATCAGCCCACAGCTGACCTAAAACCTAGAGAAAGTCAGGGCTTCTGTGTGCCGTGCTAGTTGGAAATGGAGTCCAGATTCCCCAGGAGCTTATATCTTCAGTTTGTCTGTTAATAAATTTTTACTTATTCTTAAATATGAGGCTTACTAAGAATTGTATGAATTAGTGGCTGCCCAAACTTTAATAAGGCGACAAAAGCATTTAGCTACTACTTGTCTTTGTGGGCATGGGAATATCAGTACCCACCCTGCATAGGGCACACAGGGTATTAAATGAGATGATGGGTCTGCTGACTAACTCCAGCAAATGTGGGGACTCAAAGGAATACTAATTATTATGGCAACTGTAGGTAATGTCACCTTATCTGTTGTGACACACGCAAAAAACAGGAGAAAATGTTGTGAAGAAAAATTATAGCACCTGAAGCTTCTCTTCAAATGTCTTCAGATCTGAATATCTTAGACAATAGCTTTATACCTCTAATAAAAAAATTCATCAGTTTCCTTTAATCACATACATGACTGCCTCCATAAAATTGTTCATTTTCAAGCTATTTATATAGTTAATTTTAGAATCACAAAAAGTCACAGATAGTGAGAGACAGTTTTCATATTTCCCTCAACAGCTTTTATTTTATTTTAATTACTTTACCTAACTGTGGCATACTGGTCAAATCTAGGGAATTAACACAGGATAGTCCAGCCACGCGTGGAACGGCCTCTGAAGTTCACCGTGTGCTACCGGTGCCCTCTGTCTGCTGCTGGTCCAGTCCGGGCCCTCCCCGCAGAGCGCTCGAGTCTGGGCCCACAGCCTGATGGGTCTCTCGCCTTTCCTCATGTCCCCTGACAGCCGCACCTCTGAAGGACACAGGCAACTGTGGGATGTCCCCAAGCTGGCTTTCAAGGGACTAAACCAAGGTAAAACACTTGGTCAGGAACCGCACAGAAGCAACGCTGTGTCTGGAGTGCGTGCGTGCATGCGTGCACGTGTGTGTGCGCGTGTGTGCGCACGCGCGCGCGTGTGTGTGTGTGTGTGTGTGTGTGTGATGCCCAGGACTCCCAGCCCTAGGGACGCGGGCGAGTGTCTCCAAAGAAAGGCTCCACTCTTGCACTTTGTTCTTAATAAATATCTTGGGGCCTGAGCCGGAGACCAAGCAAATCCTGCTTCTTCTCCAACTGTCCCGCGCTAACCTCAGCCTCTCCCCTCATGGGCTTCTTCGCCACAGCCGCCGCCGTTTGTGTTCGCCCGACGCTGACTTTTGTCTCTTCGCTGCGTCTCGGTCTCCCCCCCCACCCCATGCCGCTGCCCTTCGCTGTGTGAATTCACTCGTCTCCTCCTTTTAAACAGATGTTTATGCTCACCCTCAGAAGCATTCGCAGGACAGCTGTCCTCCCTTGCAAATCCCAGTACATTTTTAATGCGCTGCGGCCACAGAACAAACCCTAAGCGACACTGCCTTTCATTAACTGGCTGACTCTGCCATCCCTGGGGAGTAAAACTTAAGACTGAGCCGGTACAGATGGAGGGGAGGGGAAGGGGCGTCAGACGAAGGAAGATGTGTTATATACGGGTACCAGACGACCCCCCACAGTGGATGCAACCATTATGTATTCCAAATACATGCTAATAAAAATTACAATAAAAAAAAAGATTGTACCGATGCTGGGTTAATGACAACTAAAATTATATTTTTTCAGGCCCATCAAACCTGGATGATCAGATTTTATGGCTGAACGCAATCAACCCAGCCAGCCACAGCCAGGCAAAGGCCCCGGTCTTCGTTTAGGTCACCGCCGCAGTGCAGAGCCCAAGTTTTTGCTTCCTTGGGGGCAAAGAATAGTTCAGGCCGCCCGGGCGGCAGCCTCACAACAGACAGCGCTCAGGAAGACTGGCGACTGGCGCCATCTAGTGGAGCCCTGGCGACCAAGCTGTTTTTTAAAAAAATGACTCCACCTTCAGAACACAGCTGAAGCCTAAGTCCTGACCAAACGGGGGCTCAGAGTCCTCCCCTGCCACAGCATTCCTAAATGCCACTCTGACTCCAGAGGGCATCAAGACATCCAGAAGGGGGGAGGAGGAGGGTACGTGTAGATCTCAGCATGAAGGGCATTTCCCAAATGGTTGGAGTTACCCGGGGGGCAGAGGATGGGCAGGGTTTGCCAGGAGCCCGTCAGAGCCCCAGGGTGGAGACCTGGGGTCAAGAGAGGAGGGCGGCGGCAGCAGAAGCCCCTGGGCCAGGCTCTGCCGAGGCTGAGAGGCGGGGCCTGTGGAGTCCCACACAGGCTGCTGCGGGCCACCGCGGGCACGCGTCTCCTCCCTTCAACAGGAAGCCCCGCGGGGCCCCTGCTGCCGCTCACTGACGGGCACGAAGCCCGTGTGCGGACAGAGAGGGGCCCGCTGGCCTGCGAGCCAAGACGGGACAGCAGGGCGGCCCAGGGGGAAGAGCAAGAGAGACCGCGCGGGCTGAGGGCCTTTCCTGTCCCAGCTCGCACAGAGCAGCCCTGGCCGCTCCCGGGCCGGCTCTGCACGGGCTGCAGACCCTGTGTATTGAGACGTGTTCCCCGCCGAGCGAAGCCGCCTGGCCCTCTCCCCCGGGGCCACGCCAGCTCCTTCCTCGCGGAGGCCCGCGCGCTCCTCAGGCTCACATCGCCTCTCCACGCCACCCCAGCCCCTCCTCTTGGGACGCGGCGGGTTTTCTGTGATGTCCCCGGGGCTGAGCACGGCAGCCCACGTGGTCTGGGATCCAGCTTGCTCAAAGAATCCAAGACCCCTGCCGCCCCCAGACCTGGACATGGACGGGCCCCGTTCACGCGTGGGGACCACAGGAGGCCTCGCCAACAGCAGCAGGTGGGAATGGCCGCGGTCCTCGCAGAAGAGCAGGAAGAGAGTGCCTGACGGCCCCACCTGGGTTTCTGTTCACTGTTTTTCATTTCATCTCATTACCTTCGGCTCTTCAGGGCGGACACAGCCCAAGAGCGCATCTTTGGCCACATGCTAAAAGGGACGGGAAGGCAGAGGCAGGGACATCCCGGCTGCCGTTGCGGGAGTTCCCTGCAGCCTGACTCTCAACCCGGGGGCTCTGACTGCCCGAAAGCAATGGCCCAACCTCTCCAGGGCACAAGGCCCTCTTCGCTCTCTCACTCATTCAAAGGAGTGCAAAATAAAGCAAAACAGACGCTAGAACTTGGAATGAGGACCTTACCTGATATTTTGACTGGACTTTGAAAGCTGGGTTGAATTTTATGGACGTTATCATTTTTCAACACCTGATCCAGGGGAGATCTTTCGAAGAAAGTGAGCACCACTTCTGACCTGGAATACTGGGGAAACGCAGAAATTACTAAAAGCGAGAAGCTCCAGAAGTCAGCGCCATCTCTGCGTGGCGAGGACAGATGCTGCTTCCCCCCTGCCCCCGCTGTGCCGCCCATGGAGCGACCCCAGCCTTCTGCCAGGCTCTGAGCGGATGACACCCTGGCCTCGGTGACCGTGGCCTTTTACAGTCCCAGGCAGGGCCGCAGGGTGCGGTCAGGCTCCGGAGGCAGCGTGCACTCTCCCTGTTCACCAGATGCAGGCGCAGAAGCTGAAGGAGGCTAGTGAAGCTCTCCATAGCTGCTTAGCCCAGAAGTTTGGACAAGGAGCAGGGCCAAGCAGCACCCGCACCACAGATCCTCTGCAGTCCGCAAAGAAAAGGAATTTGTGAAGTTAAATTTATTCCTTTAGCAATGTGAGCAGCCTCCATCTCCCTCAGGTCTAGGGCACTGCAGCCCACGGAAGTCTTCCTCCCCCTGAACACATGTGCCCTCCTTACCGATCAAACCGGTTGAGTGACACGCAGCAAGCGGGTCAACCCCTTGGGCGGGTGGAGACCTCAGGAATCGGAAGTGGTAGCTCCGCCCCTGCAGGCCCCGCCCCTGCAGGCCCCGCCCTCAGGTACTGACCTTACAGGGCATCCCGATGATGGTCTTGAGTAGCTTCTCCACTTCGTTGAGTCTGGTCTCTATGTCATGCGCATTCTTTATGGCAACCAGCCCTAGAACAGACAGAAGTGCTCAAAGCTACGGAAGCACATGTACCCTGAGTGAGCCAAGACGAGGCACCTGGAATGTCCTCCGCCCTGAGATGCCCAGGAATACAGAGCTCTTCCTTATCCAAGAGGGATGCCTTTCACAGACGCAGCAAAACAAGCGCGAATTCCCTTTTCCTTCTTCACAATTGTAACATAACCAATTCCACTTTACCACACATCTTAGCAAATTCAGCACATGAATTTTTTTTTTCCCCCTTATTGATTTGAGAATGGCCACATGGCTTGTCTCATTGCTCTGGCATTTAGGGACCATTTCTAAATAAAATAAGCATCACATCAGTGGGGTATCAAAAATGGTGGAGTAGAAACCAGCAGCAAGGTCTGGCCTCTCTAAGATCTGGAATCAAGACTCCTGGAAAACAACAACTTAATGAAGAAGAAAAGGAGAGCTCCGGAAATCAAGAAACCTGTGTTTACTGCATCCACACAAGCATTGTGACAGCACGACAGCCAGTCAATCACCAAGACAGCTATAAGGAGAGGGTAGTGTATATAGCAGTGAAACGCTGAACAGAGACAGTTCACATCCAGGGAGGCTCGTGCTCTTATCATGCTATTCAAAACTCTGTACAATTGTTTTTGTTTTTGTTTTTAAACAGAGTCTCGCTTTGTAGTTCAGGCTGGCCCTGAGCTCACTATGTAGCCCAGGCAAGCCTCGAACTCAGCAATCCTCCTGTCTCTGCCTCCCGAGTGCCAGGATGACAGGCGTGAGCCACCACGCCCAGCCGCTGTGCAGTTTTAAACTCACAAATTGTCTACTTCTCTAATCCACTACTGAATACTTTCAGAAAATGAGTTGAGCACAGGTAACGGAAGTGGTAGAAAGCAGAACTTCAGACTGAGCTACAGTATTCACTCAGCCTTGCTGTGTCGAGAAGAGTGGAAAAGTCCTGCTCTAAACGGCCTTGGAAAGGTCATCAGCCTAAAGAATAATTTATGCTTCCACTGAGGTCAAAGCCAGACATACACACAAGGGGCTTGAGAACAACAGTGAGGTGCAAGAGCCCTGAGCAAGGTTTCTGGCCCGCTCCACGCACTCTCTGGACATGGCCTGAGCTCTGCCCAGTACATGCGGCTCCTGATGGAGCAGTGGCTACAGTGAGGGGCAAGACCAGGGAGGAAACTGCTCTGATGGCCAAGCAGTCCAGACCACAAGGCTTGTACCAGCAGAGTCCACATTGAGACGAGCCACGTAAATGCTGTGCTGGGAAGGAAAACTAGTCAGACTTTTGCCCAGAGAAAACCATCCTGGGCATGACTCATGCACTTTCCAGGAATCCAAGCATCTGTGCTTCTTGTGGTCACCAGAGGCCCCAAGTGGCTGTGTGGTAATTTATTTTAAGACATCCCAGCTCAGCAGATATGGTGGTACATACCTGGAAACTCAGCATTCTGAGAGGCTGAGGCCAGAGAAGCACAAGTTCAAAATCAGGCTGAACAACATGGCGACTTAGCAAGATCTTGTCTTAAAATAAAAAGTTAAAAAGAAAAGGTCTGGGATATAGCCCAATGCAAAGGCCCTAGATTCAACCCCCAGTACTGCAAAGGAAGTGGGGGGTATCAAAAATAGTGGAGTAAAAACCACCAGCAAAGTCTGGCCTCTCTAAAACCTGGAATCAAGACTCCTGGAAAACAACAACTTATGAAGAAGAAGAGGAGGAGCGCTCCAGAAATCAAGAAACAGGAAAACCAGCAACTACAGAGAAACTAAAGAAATGAAGGACAACTCGGAAAAAAACAAACCATCCTAGAATCCTGACACAGCTCCAGGAGGAAGTCCTGCCTTCACAAACAAGTTTGTTTTGTTCCTTCTCTGCGATGCTATGGGCCAAGCACCCGGGAGAAGGCAGGACGCTCTGAAGACTCTCAGATATTACACCAAAGAGGTTGAAGAGGGTTATAAACACCGAACACACCCAAACCCAAGGACACATCCAGAAGATGGAGCCTAACTAGAGATCACGGACCTGTCTCCAAATCACAGGGCAAAAACAGTAGACACATGAGAGAGCAAGGTAACAAGGTACCACCCCAAACCCCTAGCTCCCCAAAAGCTGATCTCACAGATGCAGAAACAGGAAGTGGAAAGCAAAGAACTCAAGAACCAAATGGTCAGAATGTTTGAAGAGATAAAATAAGAAACATATAAACAAATGAATATGATGTTTAACAAGCTCAAAGAGGGCTTAATTCGAAAAAGCATTTTACCAATAAAATGTTCAGTAAGCCTCAAGAAGGAACAAACAATAGACTGAGTCAAGCACGACAATACAAGGTGTGAATGACCGCTCTGGAAAAGAATTAGGAATATGAACAGAAAGCAAGCACAGACAGATGCCACAAAAAGTCCAAAGGGACGCATGGGTAGCAGAACTGGCCATTGTGAGGACAGAGTCAACAACAGATGACGAGGTGGAGGTAGAAGATAATGAACTCAGTGATTCCCCCAAATGACAATAGACTACACAAAATGGATCCAATAGCTGCTAGGTGACTCCAAGAAACTACTGCAGAATTAATAGAGAAAAAACCAGACGATAGCTTAAAAGGTGTTCATGGAAATCAGAGCAGAAATTTTTTCTAAATCTAGAGGAAAGATTCAGTATTCAGGTTAATGAAGCACATAGAATCCCAAACAACCATGATCAGAAAAGAAGCTTTCCAGAACATATCGTAATTAAAATATCAGAACTTGAGCACAAGCAGAGAATACTGAATGCTGTCAGAGAAAAACATCAAGTAATCTATAAAGGCAAACTCATTAGAATAACAGAAGATTTCTCAGCACAAACCTTAAGTAAAGATCAGGAGAGTCTGGAGAAGTTTTTCAACTCCTTAAAGAAAACACCTGTCAACCTAGACTTCTTTTTTTTTTTTTTTTTTTTGAGACAGGGTCCCGCTTTGTAGTGCAGGCTGGCCCTCAGCTCACTATGTAGCCCAGGCAAGCCTTGAACTCAGCAATCCTCCTGCCTCTGCCTCCCGAGTGCTGGGATGACAGGCGAGAGCCACCACGCCTGGCACTGTGGTGTGTGGTATTGATGGTTGGTGGGTGTGAGTCACCACACCCAGCATTCTATGTGGTCACCGGGATCAAACTCAGGCCCTTGTGCTTGCGAGGTAGGCGCCGGAACCACTGAGCTAAATCTCCAGTCCCAACCCAGACTTCTTTATCCTGCAATTAGCACTCAGGGAACCCACAGCCGACTTCCCTGGTATAAACACACTGATGTTCCCACAGCGACAGCATCACCTAATGACACTTCTCGAAACATCCCTGTCATTAAGCAAAGCATGGCTGGTGGTGGTTGTAGTGGTGTTGCGTGCGTGCGTGCGTGCATGCATGTGTGTGTGTGTGTGTGTGTGTGTGTGTAAACAGTGCTCTTTGCCGAGAAAATGCTTTGATCCTCCCCTTGCGACAGAGAAGTATACAGAAAAAACAAAACCAATTCAAACTTCTCTGAAAAGTTGTGTTTTTTAAAAAGGGGAAACAATTACATAACTCATTCCTACAAAGAGCTTCTTTATTCCAGAAAGGCCAAACTCCTTCCCTTCATCTCCTGTGACAGCAACTACACTAGTTTTCCAGCTCGTCAGACTGATGACACAGTAGGCTCACTTGTATGTTCCGAAGGTACAATTTGTACGAAGAGCATCCTCTTGAGTAACCAATGTACATGGTGTGTTTATGCTGACTTGATAAAAAATAAAGCATTCCTTAACATTCTTCAGTATTCCTGTGTTTTCCAATTCTTACAGGTTCCCTTTGGTTTTCTTTCCTGGGCTTACAAACTCCAAGGGCAACATTGGTGAGGTGCATTCTCTCTGCTCCAGACCCCGAAGATTAAATAACACATTGTTACATCATCAGTGAATCACAAACAAAACACCGGCTGCACCCTTACACTTGAACTTCAGACACATAGAGCACGATGCTAGCGGTGAGGAGGGACAGGCTAAGTGCACGTGTGGTTGTCTGATGTGGGGGAACTTTATGTCCTGTGTCTTATTTTCTCTGTGACGCATTTCACAGGATGAAGCAGAGAAGCTCTGAGTGCTCCAGGCCTCTGGAAACAGCGCCAGTGTTTTGTTTGCTCCAACTCACACTCCTGGGCCAGACCAAGCCCACTCTGCAGCTCCGAGCCCTACAATCCACCCACCATGGTGACCCCCAGACACGGGTCCCGCTGGTCACAGGACACACCGTTGCTCAGCACGCGTCTGGGAGACCCAGTTCCTGGAAGGAGCCGCCCGGGGCAAAGAGACGCGAAGACCACTGTGCCGCTGAGGTCCGGTTTCATGTGGAAGCACACGGCCGTCTCGCTGTGTTTATTTCCTGAACAGAGGCCAGGGGTCCTTCCAGGCATGTTCCATGCACATGCTGACCAGCTGGATGGAGGCAGCCAGACGTGCAGTCAGGAAAGAGAGGGGCCAGGCTTCGGTCCTTATCCACAAGTGCAGAAAGGACAGGAGG
>PVIC010047399.1:0-13885 GCA_004025085.1 Thryonomys swinderianus | reverse complement strand
TTGATCTTTCATTAACCTTTAATTTAGATTATGCAGTTGCAGACTGAAATAAAATACCTCAAAATCAGGAATTAATAATTTCACAAAATCATTTGAATTTTGCAATACATTTTTGACTTAAAGGTCACATAAAATAACCAATATGAGCTGGGTGTGGTGGCTCACACCTGTAATCCCAGCACTCAGGAGGCAGTGACAGGAGGATTGCTGAGTTCAAGGCTTGCCTGGGCTAGATAGTGAGCTCAGGGCCAGCCTGAACTACAAAGCGAGACCCTGTCTCAAAAACAAACAAACAAAAAATAACCAATATGAGCTTAAAATATACAATCTGGTATGTTTGGATTTGTACATACTCTGATCCCATCACCACAATTAAGGTATAAACACATCCATCATTCCCAAAGATTTTTCATGTTCCACTTCAATTCTTCTCTGTAGCATCTCCCTCCATCCACACTTCATATTTTAATTTACTGCCTTTATCATCAGTCTATTTTCTGTCATTTCAGTACTTTTCATTACCTAGAATTTTATATGAATGCCAACTTCATCCAAGTTTAAATATGGTTTTTTCACACAACTAGGCAATTCCACTTTTAGGTATTTAGCCAAAATAGATAAAAGATGGAATGTAAAACTGATCTTTATAATATTGTGTGTCAATTTAAAAATCATTATATTGACGCCAAAAGTACTTTTTTTTTTTTGAGACAGGGTCTCACTTTGTAGTTCAGGCTGGCCCTGAGCTCACTATGTAGCCCAGGCAAGCCTCGAACTCAGCAATCCTCCTGCATTTCATATTTATATCTATGACTCACTTTCAGTTAATTGTGTGAAAGGCATAATTATGTGCGTGTTTGAATGTGTACGTCTAGTTGGTCTCGCAGCGTTTATTGGAGAGATTATTCTTTTTCTGTTGAATGGCCTTTGCTCCTTTGTTAAAAAGCAGTTAGCTAATTGTGTGTAGAGTCAGTGATGGTGAACCTTTTAGGGACGAGTAGCCAAAGTGTAAACCAAAAACCCCTTATTTATTGCAAGGAAACCTGAAATTAGCATTGTAATTAAGCCTGTATACTAAGGTTTGGTTTTAGAGAAAGAAAAAGAAAACCTCCTATATTAATATCTTTTGTCTTAAAAAGAAAAACAGATAACATGCATGCCATAGATTCTCCACCAGTGTTGTAGATCTATCTCCAGGCTCTCTCTTCAGTTTCACTGATACAAGGTATGTTTTCTTTTGCAAGTACTGTAGTGTCAGGTTAATTCTAGTTTGGTTCTAGCTGTATGCTAGGTCTTAAAGTCAGATAGTGGCAGTCCTCAAACTTTGTCTTTTTTTATCCCCAAGGTCGCATTAGTTATGTTGAATCTTTTGCTTTTACAATTTGAGTTAAAATCTATGAAATAACTTGGTGAGATTTTGACAAGGATAAAACTGAGTCTTAGATCAAGTTGCAGACATTTTAACATAGCTAAATCTCCTTGTCCATAAACAGGAAATATTTCTCTACTGATTTAGATCTTCTTTGCTTTTTCCAAAAGTTTGGTAATTTTCCGGTTGTAGATTTGTACATATTTTGATAAATTTATAACTATTTCACTTTGGGGTGTGAACATCGGAATCATGTTTTTAGTTTTTAATTCCAACTGTTTGTTATTAGTATATAGGAAAGGAAACTGATTAACCTTAAATATCATGTAATTATGTTATCATCATTAGTTACAGAGATATTTTGTTTGGGTATTTTCTACTTAGATGATCATGTTATCTATAAACAAATACCTCTCATCACTTTTTTTTTTTTTTTTTTTTTTTTTTTTTTTTTTTTTTTTTTTTTTTTTTTTTTTTTTTTTTTTTTTTTTGCTTTTTGAGACAGGGTCTTGCTTTGTAGTTCAGGCTGGCCCTGAGCTCACTATGGTGTCCAGGCAAGCCGCCGCGAACTCAGCAATCCTCCTGTCTCTGCCTCCCAAGTGCTGGGATTACAAGCGTGAGCCACCACGCCCGGCATTGTGGTATGCGGTGTTGATTGTTGGTGGGTGTAAGTCTTCACGCCCAGCATTATATGTGGTTACCGGGGATCGAACTCAGGACCTTGCGCTTGCGAGGCAGGCGCTGGAACCACTGAGCTAACCCTCTGGCCCTCATCACTTTTTTTACAATCTATACTGATTTAATTTTTTTTCAATTTCCTTATTAGATTAGCTAGAATTTCCTCTGTAGTGTCAAATGGGAGTAATGAAGGGGGACAACCTTTTATCACCAATGATATTAGGGGAAAAAATTTAGATTTTCACTATAAAATATTTTCAATGTAGATTTTTGTAGATTTTCTTTATCAAACTGAAGAAGTTCCCAATTTTTTGGATAAAAATCCTGATGATACACAGATATATGTGTATATGTATATAAGTATATATTTAAAGTTTTTTGTTAAGCCTATTGATAATTTTCTAGTGTGTAAATAAACTTGCATATGTGTAATAAATCATACATGGTTCATAGCATGATATTACATTTATTCATTTCTATTGCTATATTTTGTTAATATTTAGTTTAGGATTTTAAAATTTATTATCATAAAGGTTGTTGGTATGTAGTTTCCTTTCCTGTATGTCTCTCCCTGGTTTTGGTATTAGGGTAAACTGGCTGATAGACAAAAAAGTGAGCACTGTCAAAGTACATGTGGATACTTTTTTCTTTGGTTATCAGAATATTTTATTCTAATATATCTTCTCAGTATCATATGATAGTCAGCTTTCACTATCAATTCATATTGTACTTTATATATTAAAAGCCATTTATTATAATTTTGTGGTAGAAATAATTGATTATATATTGTGCAAATCCAAATTCTAACCAGGCCTGACCCTGCTTAACTTCTGAGATCAGACAAGATTGGGCATACTCAGAGTGAGATGGCCATAGACTAATTAAATGTAGTCAGTCTGCTAGACTTGTATCATTTTAAAAAATAATAGATCATTTTACATTTAAATACAGATTGTTATGCCTATGAAAAGAAAGTAAATTTCACAGATCTTTATCATAATTGAGCTTAAAATATTAATTCATATTAGTATATCTTCCAACATAACTATATTTTTAAATAGATTTCTTATAAAAATTTATAATATGGGCCGGAGGATTAGCTCAGTGGTTCTGGCATCTGCCTCACAAGTGCAAGGTCCTGAGTTTGATCCCCGGTAACCACATACAATGCTGGGCATGGAGACTCATGCCCACCAGCAATCAATACCACATACCACAGTGCTGGGCATGGTGGCTCACGCCTGTAATCCCAGCACTTGGGAGGCAGAGACAGGTGGATTGCTGAGTTTGAGGCTTGCCTGGACTACATAGTGAGCTCAGAGCCAGCCTGAACTACAAAGTGAGACCCTGTCTCAAAAAAAAATTATAATAATCTTGTTTTCTGCACTCTGATACTCCCTGTATTACATTTGATATACTCAGAACATTTATAGTTAAAATAACTATTAACATAGATTATAACTAATATGAAATGATATTTCAAGGTAATTTTTAATTGCATTTTGGTGAAAATTATTTTGTCTATTTTTCATATATTTCTTGGCCACTTATTTTCAAAACAATACTCTTTTGAGTAATGTGTATGCAGGTCATTCACTCATTTTAATAGGGTTATTTTGTTTTTGTTGTACTTTTGATGATGAATGAGTGTGTATGCATATGTGTGTGTGTGTGTTGACTTGAATTCTTTCCATATACTGACAATTAACTTCCTCTTGACTAAATTACAAATGTTTTTTTTTCTCTTTCTGTAAGTAGTCTCTTTCTTTTGGCATTTTTCAAAAGACTAGCCTAGTTGTGATAAACTTTCTCACCTCTTCTCTGGGAAAGTCTTTATCCTTCCTTCATTTCTGAAGAACATTTTTCTGAATTTAACTTTCTATTTGGGGCTTTTCTTTCCAAACTTTGTAGATTTCATTAACCTGCCTCATTTCCTGCTATGTTTCTACTAAAATTTCTCAAAAAATCTCTTAGGCTTGGGCCAGAGATTTAGCTCAGTGGTTCTGGTGCCTGCCTCGCAAGCGCGAGGTCCTGAGTTCGATCCCCGGTAACCACATACAATGCTGGGCGTGGTGACTCACGCCCACCAGCAAACAATACCACATGCCACAGTACCGGGCATGTGGTGGCTCACGCCTATAATCTCAGCACTCGGGAAGCAGAGGCAGGAGGATTGCTGAGTTCGAAGCTTGCCTGGGCTACATAGTGAGCTCAAGGCCAGCTTGAACTACAAAGCGAGACCCTGTCTAAAAAAAAAAAAAATTTCTTAGTCTTGTACATATTGCTTTGCTCTTCCTACTTTCAAAAATCAGAAATCTTCGTCACTGGGGTGGAGAAGCTCAGTTGTAGAAGATGTGCTTAACCTGTGCAAAGCTCTTGGTTTAATTCCCAGCAGCAAAGCCAAACAAACAAGCCAAATATTCAAAAGACTATTTCTTCAAAGAAATTGTGTCTCTTTTCTCTTTTTGAGTTTCTCATAATGCATATATTTCTCCAGTTGATGGTATCCCATAGTCCCTTAGACTAATTTTTGGTCTTTGCCATCTTTTCTTATTTTATTTTTCCTTTTTTCACTTTAACTTGATAATTTCAAATGAATCATCTTCAAATTTAGTAATTCTTCCTTTCTTTATATTCTTTCATCTTCATTCCTTTCTCTTCCTCCTTCTTTCTTTCTTTCTTTCTTTCTTTCTTTCTTTCTTTCTTTCTTTCTTTCTTTCTTTCTTTCTTTCTTTCTTTCCTTCTTTCTTTCTTTCTGGCAATACTGGGGATTGAACTCGGGCCCTTGTGCTTCCAAGATAGGTGGGTACCACTTGAGCTAAACCCCTGGCTTCCTTTTCCTATTTTTTTTTTTAAAGTACAGTTAACTCCTCTAGTGAGGTTCTCATTTCAGTTATTATTCTTTAGCTCGATACTTTCTATTTGGTTCTTGGTAGTATTTCTATTCCTTTGTTGATATTTACATTTTTCTTATGGACTCCGTTTTTGGCTCATATTGCAGCTTCTGATAGTGATTTTGAATTATTTGTCAGGTAATGCATATAGTGCATTAGTGACCTGTCAGTTTCTTTTTCAGGCATGCATGATATATATATTTTTTTTTCCTGTAGCACTTCACATTCTCTAGTTTTACTAGTATCCACTCCTCTTTCCTTTGATCTCAAGTGAGGTACCAGGCAATCAAAGTATGCTGGTCCTCGTGAGCACTTCAAGGTAAATGATGTATGTAGGTGCTGCTTGCTTGGAGAGAGCTCTAAAACGTCAGGCACTGTATTCACCTTCCTGCTACGTACTTCCTCTATCCCATGGGAGAAACCTTCTGTTTTGTGTCATCTGCTGGTACTGAATCATGCCAGCCACATTAAACCACACATTTCTTTGTTTTAAATAGGCCTCGCATACCGGAACTGTGCAGTTTCCATGAGTAGTCAAGCAGAAACAAGCCACCAAAACTAGAATGTCAGGTTCATGTTCTACTCTTCTCTTTCTTTTCAAAGAAAAACTCCCAGGCAAGGACATTCTCTCCCAATGTTGTGTTGCTCATCTTGACTGGAGGGGCCAACGTATGAGACTAGAAGTGGCTCCTCTTACCAAATCAGTGCACCTGTTCTTCCTTCTGTGTTCCCTGATTTACTGCAACTTCAAAACAAGACCCTGGAATTTTCGTAATGTAGCTTCTTTGAAGATTTTCCTTTTA
This sequence comes from Thryonomys swinderianus, assembly GCA_004025085.1. Lineage (NCBI taxonomy): Eukaryota > Metazoa > Chordata > Mammalia > Rodentia > Thryonomyidae > Thryonomys > Thryonomys swinderianus. The sequence continues at coordinate 8,141 of PVIC010047399.1, read as the reverse complement.
CTTGGCATTATGCAACTCAATTATTTTGTATGAAGGTGCAATTTGGTAGTATTTTTTTTTTCTGTTCAGTGCTTGCTGCTGGGCTTGGATCTATGGTTTGGTGTCTTTGTAAAACTTCTCAGTGACTATTTGTCTTAGTTTCTTTTCTTATTGCTGGGACAAGATACTCTATACCCATATATATATATATATATATATATATATATATATATATATATATATATATATATATATATATATATTTTTTTTTTTTTTTTTTTTTTTTTTTTTTTTTTTTTTTTTTTTTTTTTTTTTTTTTTTTGCTTTTGAGACAGGGTCTCGCTTGGTAGTTCAGGCTGGCCCTGAGCTCACTATGGTGCCCAGGCAAGCCGCCGCAAACTCAGCAATCCTCCTGTCTCTGCCTCCCGAGTGCTGGGATTACAGGCGTGAGCCACCATGTCCGGCATTGTGGTATGCAGTGTTGATTGTTGGTGGGCGTGTCTCCACGCCCAGCATTATATGTGGTTACCGGGGATCGAACTCAGGACCTTGCGCTTGCGAGGCAGGCGCTGGAACCACTGAGCTAACCCTCCGGCCCCCTATACCCATAATTTAAAGTAAGAAAGATTTATTTGCTATCACAGTTCGTAGAAGTTTCAGTCTATCTTGGCTCAGATAGGCTCCAAGGGGGAGTGACATAGCAGAAGAACATCACAGAAGAGATCAGTCCATGGCAAGGCAGAAGAAAGGGACTGAAACAAGCAGCAAGCAGCAAGCAGCAAGCAGTAAGCAGCAAGCAGTAAGCAGCAAGCAGCAAGCAGCAAGCAGCAAGCTTTGTTCTGCTTTTCATCGCATTCAAACTGCAAACTGTTTGGTTAATACCACTGCACTCAGGGTGGGCCTTCTGATTGATTATCCATAGCCAAAGCTCTACTAAACCTATCAGGAGACTAATTTAGTGCCACACACCCTTAATTCTAGTATCACACATCCTAGATTCAGCCAGCTCCAAAAACCCCGCTTACCATTGCATGAGGCTTTAGGAGGACATCCACATACAACCTATAGTACTATAATATTAATCGCCTCTCTATTTTCACCTCCTGACACTCTCATTAGGCATAAACACACATTCCATCATTGTCTCACAATTTTTGGGTATACTATTTCATTTATTTTCCTTTGTATTTCAGTTTGGGAAGTATAATTTAGGATTGCAATTCTCTGATGTGTCTAAAAAGTCACCAATTTTTCAGTTTGGCTAGATTTTTGTAATTTGGGTGAGGATGGGAGTGATGATTTCCGAGCTTTTTACATGTTGGGGTTGACACCAAACTCAATACCTTCTTATACATACATGCAGTTATGACCTACATGACCAAGGTGTAGAACATTTCTATTACCACTAAATCTGCTCTCACGTCTCTTAGCATTTATAAATCCATCATAGTCATCACACTACTCTGATTGATATGTATCATGTTATTATAGTTTAACCTGTTATAAGCAGCCTAACTGGAACTGTACATGAGCATGTTGTTATGTCATCTTTAAAGGACTCACAAATGTAGCTGCAAGTGTAATGTAAGTCTTTATTCCTATATAAGAAGTTTTATCTGATGTCTTGGTCAGTGGCATTTGGGTTATTTCCTCATTGTATCTTTGCCATTATGAATAAAGTTAAAATGAGAAATTTAACACAAGATTTTACTGAATTTATACATAAATTTCCCTTTAGTATTACTGTAAGCATGTGACTAAAGAGTATGCAAGTTATTCATTCATTTCTCTCATTTTATTCTCTCATTTCTCTCTCTGTATTCTTTTTTTTCTTCTTGTTTATGAAACAGAAGAACAGGTTGGCAGACTACAGTTCTCTTTTACCAGTTTGCTTGTTGAGTCTCTGGTAATAGCATGTGCTGGATAAAGATTGCAAGGTTTATGGGATCAGAGATTCTGCTGCTTCCAGTTTAATCTCTTTCTTTAAGTCCAGCACAGGTTAGGTTATGAGACAGGAGTCTTCATTGGGCATTCTTTCTTGCCTAGCAGCAGGTACCCTCAAAAGATCCACCATTCCAGTCAAAACCATAGGTGGGCTTCTCACCACAGCACCTGTATCCTCTCCTCAGAAGTCTGAATCAGCCTTGTAGCCCCTGCTAGGAACCTCTGAGTTCTTATTTCATTTGATTCTCAGCTTTGGAAATAGATGGTTTCTGTAAATGCTACCCTTCTGACACTTCAGAATTTTCTTCCTTCGCTTTTAGTATTTAACCACCTAGTTATAATATCTTCAAATTAAAACTACCCGTGTCCAAGTTGCTTATGTGGTTTCTCTAGATTGACCCATAATGGATAAAATGGATCATATGGTATGTGTACTATTATTTTATTAGAAAATTCCAGGCAGTTTGAGAAATAAATGACCAGCAATATATAAGAGTTTCAGCTGATCAACATTTTAATCAAGACTTGATATGGTTAAGAATTTTCAAGTGGGGCCAGTCTGCTGCATGTGTAGTATAATCTTTTGTGATTTTACTTTGCCTTTCCTTGATGATTATGTTAGGCACAATTTCATATTCATGGCCTATAGATTTTTTTAAAACTAAACTTACAAAGAAAAAACAAAACTTTCATTACAGCGCTTAATAGATGCTGCACCAAGGATGGAGCTATTTTATTTCATTTATTTATTTATTTATTTATTTATTTATTTATTTATTTATTTATTTATTTATTTATTATTTTTTATTTTTTTGAGACAGGGTCTCGCTTTGTAGTTCAGGCTGGCTCTGAGCTCACTATGTAGCCCAGGCAAGCCTGGAACTCAGCAATCCTCCTGTCTCTGCCTCCCGAGTGCTGGGATGACAGGCATGAGCCACCATGCCCAGCACTGTGGTATGTGGTATTGATTGCTGGTGGGCGTGAGTCACCACGCCCAGCATTGTATGTGGTTACCCGGGATCGAACTCAGGACCTTGCGCTTGCAAGGCAGGCGCCAGAACCACTGAGCTAATCCTCTGGCCCCAGGATGGAGCTATTTTAAATCTACTTCTGATCATAGCTTTTATTATTAGCATGTAAAAGATTATAGTTGATATCTCTGGTGCCCTGAACCATGTCCTCTTGTTCATCTGTGATTTTATTATCAGACTCCGTGTTCATACTCTCCAGGAGTTGGCAACACTCAACCTGAATAGCTACATTTCTGCTATTGGCCTCAGGTTCTACCTGGTGTCTCAGAGCCCTATGCTCAGCGTGGAGCCTTAAAAACATGATGGCTATTTCACAATGCCTACTGTACCTGTAGGACCTCAGTTTCTCCCACTAGAGAGATGATTTGGTATTTACACATCTGCATCCTAGTTATTTCACTATGAATATGAGGGAGGTGGGGAGAGGGAAAACGGGAAAAAATGTAAAGTAAGAAGGAAAAAATGGAAACAAAGCTTATGTCTGCAGGGAGGAGGAGAGGTTGGAAGAGGGCAAGGGGATGGGGAAAATCAGACTCAAGATGCATTATTACAGGTCTCAACGATGAATGTGATTGTAATGTATACCTAAAATGGACCACCAGACTCAGTTAAAAAATGAAGAACTAAAAGAAAACAAGGCATGAAGGTTAATTGACACCTACTGTGGGTAAAAGCAAGAAGGGAGATGGTCTTAGCTTCCGACTTCTAAGAGAAAATAAGTTTGTGTTTGTCAGAGAACTTTAGAAGATGAAGTCCCCAGTACCCATAGTAGCAGCCTTCATTACTCAGTCTTAAAGAGCTGTTTGTTTTTGTCAGTGCATACTTTCAGTACATAATAATCACCCTCATCACCAGGGGGTTATAGATGTATCTAACACATCTTACTCTTATATTAGCTCTTTCTCCTGCTTACTCCCCTCATGACCTTATGGCTCCTCTTTGGGCTTATATCCCACATTTATTTCTTATTTCAAGTTTTTAAGCCTCTACTCTGAGAGACATATAAAACAGACAAGATTCTTTTCTAGGTAATAATTTCATTTTACTAGGGAAAAGAAAGGGCTGTAAATGATTCAGAGGTATTTGGAAACAATAAGTGTGCCTAAGAATACTTCATACTTAGATAAGAAGTTAAGTAGTCTGTCTATCTTTTATATCTTGCTAGTGCTAATCAAAAACAAACTTAGAAGAAGAAGAACTCATGTGATTGGAATTGTGCCTAATGTATTCTTTCGACTGAGAAGTACTTTCAGTGCATCATTTTATCTTGTTGCACGAACTTTTAAAAACTAGGTCATGTTTGTCATTCCAAAAATTCTTCCCACTCTCCTTCTTTCTACCATCCCACATAACCTCTCTTCACCAGCGCCTGCTTCTTCTACTGCTCTACCATGTTCCAACACAACCAGGTCCCCATGCAAGAGGCCAGCACCATGCTCTTTGGAATTCCCACCTTCGGATTCCTAAACCAGGAATATTTACTTCCTGTTTAAGTATCAAGCTTCGGACATTGTGTTTATAGTGTCACAAAAAACACCAAAACGAATGCTTGATTATGTGTGTCCTCAAAAGGAGATATAAGCCTAACAAAAAATCAGATCTATTACAGATCCTAGAAACAGAAGCATGGTATACAATATAAGGCACATGTAAAAGACCCAACTGTGATCATAAGGAAGAAGATGGGAAGAGAGGAAAGCATCAGACCAGAACTTTTACTGGGATTTCCAAGAGAAGAGACAGGTGGTGCACAATGATAAGTTTAGGATTGGCTGGTTTGAATAACATCCTAGTTTCTTAAACTTTAGAAGTGGAACCCACTTGCTTGGTACTGAGCCCCAGAATGATTACAACAGCAATATTTTTGCTACAGCATATGGAATACAGAGCATGCGTGTTCTTTGTGACTATTTGGGATAGCACATCAGTTGTATATGTACATAGCTATATTGGGATTAAAATATGAAAGATAAATATACCAAAATGTTAACATGTCTGAGTAGTAAAAATATGTAATTTATGTTGTATCATCTATATTTCTTTCTCTATTTGCCTCAAAGCATGGCTTCTATGTAGTGTAATTTACTATGAATGCTTGGCCAAATATCACTTATAGAATCCCCAGAAATTCTGGATTTATAAATGTTTTGGCTAAGAATGAATTAAAACTTACTTTTTATCCTATAACAAAAGTATTATACCAATAAAATTCAGTGTGATGTTAAGGCATAGATGTACTTATCTAAAATAATAATATAGTTAGAGATCGTTTGACTTAAATTTTTTCAGGGCAATGTCCCGGTTGTTCAACCAAGGGCCTCTGCAATGTTAGGCCATTGCTGTACCACTTAAGTACACCCCCAATTACTTTACCACTGTGGTGCACTCCCAGCTCAGAGGTAATTCACTTTTATGAGGAAACTCATTGTTATGTATTAAATGCAGCAAATATTTTTGCATTTTAGTAATGTGTTATCATTTATACTAACATAATGTTAACAAAATTTAAAATGGAAATTTACCGCACTGCCTATGTATCCTTCATTACGTAATCTGGGTGTTTCATCTGTTATTCAGAGCATTGAGATGTAAGGAGCGCAAAAAGGTAAAGCAGAGGTTTTTAAGACATATAAATTTCATTTTGGAGATAGAGAAATCCGTTAAAGGCCAGTAAATCACCTTTTGGAAGTTCAAAGTAATTAACAACTGAGCTGCAGATACACTCATTCCCAATAAATACATTGTCAGCTCTTACAGTTTTCCAATCTGTCACGTGATTTGGGTCTGTGGATTTCTAATGAAAGTGACATCCCAGAAAGGTTCCTGGATAATACTAATTTAGAGCTGTTTCCAGCCTAAATAAAAATCAGCCCCTCTACCATGTAGTGAATAATCTAAACTAAACTACCTGACATTTCCACTCAGTCCAGAGAACATACTGGAAATACCTAATTGTCAGTAAAGCTTTGATGTAAATCAGTAATCACAGGAGACTGCAAAGAAGAACATAATGTAACTGTCAGCTTATCAAAAGGAAGCTTTCTTTTTCAAAAGAAAAAAAAACACATCTGACATGCTTTCTCTGAATTAAGGATTACTGTATTTGTACTTATTATTTTAAAATACAATTTGCTCCCCAATAAACATCAAGCTAATCAACACTGCAAAGCAATAGTTTTTTCAACGATTCAACAGAATTCTAAAAATACAAATGAGAATCGAAATATTATTCAGCTTGTGAGACTTTCATTATTTTGGTAATGTTTAAGCTCATCATTATCTCCCATGGATCAAAGTAAAAGAAAATTAAAGGGAAAAACATAAACTTGAGCATACTTTTGAAGTCACTTTCTTAAAAAACACAAAATCTCATTTTTTTCCTGAAAAAAACTACTTCCAACAGTGTCTACATTTTTTTCTGCACAAAACATAGTTTTCACATTAAGCAGCACTGAGATAACACTAAAATATGCTGGGAAATTTACATTTTCAGGCCTCCTCTCTGACTATCAAGCAGAGTCTGCTTTTTGACAAGATTCCCAGGTGCTCTGTAAAAGGCACATTAAAGAGTGAAGCATAATCTAAGTGATAAAGAAGTACACGTTAAAGTTTCAGGCATATGCTAAGTGATAAAGACTCAAATTTTCAAAGGCAATAATTCATTGTATTTTAGTATTTTACTCAAACCATTGTAGATCAAAATATGGATACACTGCCATTTGTGAACCAGATGTACTTTGCATATGATCTTTCCATTTATTAGAACTAAGTTCTCATTTTCATGGAATTCCAAAACTACATATATGTATATACATAATACTGGATAATGCTAATCTTATATAAATAAATAAATACATATAGATAGATAGTGTGTGTGTGTGTGTATCTCTGGTTAGGATAAAAGTAAAGAAAATCTGTCCAGCTCTACACACAAGGTAAGATTCTAAATGAAAGGAAATTATCTTAAAGTCTTCCAGGTTAGAAATATTTTGACAAATTCCATGACTCAGCACTATCATTAAAAACTCAAACTATTTTGGGCCGGAGAGTTAGCTCAGTGGTTCCGGCGCCTGCCTCGCAAGCCCAAGGTCCTGAGTTCAATCCCTGGTAACCACATACAATGCTGGGCGTGGAGACTCACCCCCACCAGACATCAATATTACATACCACAGTGATGGGCATGGTGGTGCACGCCTGTAATCCCAGCACTCAGGAGGCAGAGACAGGAGGATTGCTGAGTTCCAGGCTTGCCTGGACTACATAGTGAGCTCAGAGCCAGCCTGAACTATAAAGCGAGACCCTGTCTCAAAAAAAATAAATAAAAATAAAAACCTCAAACTATTTTGATAAATTTAAGATAGTTTCTTTCATGGACACAAAATGGTTTCCAGAATCCTACATAGTACTGAATCAAGAGTAAAGGAGATCTTTACAACTCTCTATGCTAAATTCTTGTTATATCTCACTGAGCAGAGCAGGGTTATGCATCAGTGCCTGAGACATTATATGGCAAGAAATTATCATGGTTTTTCTTGTACTAAGCAGGATTTAAACTCAAGTTATACTGAATGAGAGAGGTATAGTAGGAAGCTTTTTAAAAAATATATCAATCTGGGCTGGAGATTTAGCTCAGTGGTGCTGCCACCTGGTTTACAAGCATAAGGTTGTGAGTTCAATCCCCAAAACTGCAGGAAAGAAGAGAAAACAAAAACAAACTGCAAAAAGATCCTAATCATTGCAATTCCTGGGTATCACACTTGTGCAGTTCATGTTCTTTTGGAGTGATATTCTTCTGACAAATAGTTTATGATGAACATAATAAGATGATATATCAAGACTGAAGTCCAAAAGTTACTTGATTTTTGCCTTGTACATTTCTTGCTTGCTCACTCGCTCAAATGGCAGGATCCACCATGTTTTAATTTTTGTCCATGTGCACAGGAATGGAGGAAATTCTCCAACCAACAAGTAGTGAGGAATTGAGTCTCTTAGACCAGTGAAATGTGAGGAAGTGATTCCTGTCCACAATCATATGAGAGAGAGTGAAAGTGGATCCTTTTAGTCAAACACAGAGACAGTTGCAGACATTTTGATTACATCTTGTGAGAGACGTGGGCAGGAAGACCTAGCAATGGCATGTCTGGATTCTTGCTCCACAGAAACCATGAGACAGTGAGCCTTTACTTT
>PVIC010047398.1:0-13890 GCA_004025085.1 Thryonomys swinderianus | reverse complement strand
AAGAATTTCTTTTACTCTTTTCCAAAGAGTAATACAGATACATTTCCTATTTCTCCCTTTTGGGCAGACGTGAGCTCAGGAACAATCATGGTAAGTCCGGACTGTAGCCGCAGCTGTAGCTGATGTGTGATGTGAGCCTAAATGATTTAGCTCGTCTCACCTTCTAGGTGGGGCCTATCTCAAAGTGAAGGGCTCTTTAGATGCTGTGTTTCCTGGGTTGCCACTTGAGAGAACATTAATTTCTTGTTCGGTTTCTACATGAGCACATTTGTTCATACACCGAGGCTCACACCTCTCTCTTCAAAGGCTGTAGGACTAGCGCGAGGATCCCAGCACTGTGTGCCTAGGGTCTGTGTCTCGTGCTCTCCAGAGCCTTGGCTGGCTGCTCTAACCGTGCCCCTTCATGGACACAGAGCCCAGTGTGCTGGGGACCTGCCCTCGGCATGGACACTCCCCGCCCAGTGGGAGCTGCGCGGGCTCCTTCTTCAGAACAGCAGATTGTGCCCCGTGGGCATTCGTGCCTGAGCCGGGGAGCTGTTTGCAGCCATGTGGACAGAGATTGAATATGTGGACTGGACACCCGTGAACTCATATGTGAGGTCTTCGTGGGTTATGGAGCTGGAAATGAGGGGAAAATAGGCCTGTTGTATGTAGCTCCTGAAGTCAGTTGTTTTTACCTGAAAAGTTTCTCTGAAATCATGAAGAATGAACTCCCCTGGCCCGTACTAAACAGTCTGTGTGTGGAAGACCAGAGAGAACAGGTTACGTGGGGACTCTTCCCATTGCAATAAGTTAAATGTAGAATTGCGACCCCTGTATTTATGTAATCTCTGTGGCAAAAGTGTTTCAAAAATATACACATACCAAATACAGTGACCATTAAGATTACCTAAAATTATATTTAGAGTCATTCTAAAGGCAGTACTCATAAGTACTTCCCTGTGAAATGTGATATCTGGTCCACCTCATTTTTGTTGTGAAGGAAAAGAAATCAAGGGGAACCACTCAGCCGGTTTCAGTCCTACCTAGTAGTTTACCCAGCTCTGTCTCAGCTCCTTAGAGCACAGCCAGGAGCATCCCCAGCTGCCCCAGTGAGGACTCTGATCATCATGAGCCTGTAGCCAGAAACTCAGGATGGAAACAATCTTCTTTCTATGATGTAAAATCTTCGTTGTTGTTGTTTTCTTAAACCTAATCGTACTGCATTCGGGGTGATCTTACTGCCTTTGGTGTTATAGGAACTCTTTATCAGCTATCTCATTGAAAGTGAGAAAACTAAGACTCAAACCAGATTGTCTGAATTCATCAATTAAATTGTAAATGGCTTGGAGAATTACAGTGTTTCTAATCTGGCTCTTACCCATAATCCCCACTTCTCTTTCTCCCCCACTAAAGGCTTTAGTACCTCATAGACTATCAAGGTATGTTTCCTGGAGGTGGAGCTCTCAGGTTCTAGAAAATGTATCCAGAGGTGCTACAAATGGTCAAGAGAGCATTTTTAAAGTAGTTTTAAAACTTAAAACTTAAATAGTTTTAAAACTTAAGTTTTACTTTTAAAAAATCCAGCTGCTACTACATTTTGACACAGTGGAGAACATTGAGGCACGCACTGGCAATTCCTGGTTTACTTTTATATACAGATTTCAGAGTAAAATTTCTGACATGCTTGTGCATTTGGATATCCTGGATGTGTACTGTTCCTCTGGGTAAGTCAAGAATTTGCCCAGTCACTCCTTTGGCTGTATCTCCTCCCTTAAATCAGGTGCATAACTGTGGCAGCTCATGGATTGTACTGTACTCACTGTACATGGATGTCCTTTAGAAATTTTTATACCCAGATGTGAATGCCAGTGGAATGGTCAGTCACTCACCAAAACAGTCATCATGAACTACTCATGGATAAATGAAGTCTGCACCATAAAATGAGGCCATTCTCGTTAGTGCCTTGTTAACTTCAGTTGCTGGGATGCAGTTCAGGATATGCCTACCTTAAACCAATTTCTTGTCTACACTAAACAGTCTTAACATGACTTTTCAGTGTAATCATTTAGTACTCATCCTTAAACTAGTATTTTTTTCTTCTAATACCCATACCTAACAAATAGTTTGGAGAAAATTTCCACTTTGTACCATAATGGAAGAGTAGGAATGTTCTCCTGTCTTGAATAACTTGTATATTCTTACTAAATGAATTATATTCCCCTTCTTGAAAGGTGTTCTTTTTCCTTGTGATCTCTGTTAAAAGATGTGTATATGCTCAAAGCCTCTTTCCTCTGTAGAAATCATCAAAAGACAGTATATAAATAAAAACTCTATTAAAGACTATTATCAGTGAGCTGTAAAAAATACAGGAATAGCCAGCCTGAATTACAAACCAAGATTCTGTCTCAAAAAAATGCAGGAATAATTTGCAAACTTTTTTTTTTTTTTTTTTTGAGACAGGGTCTTGCTTTGTAGTTCAGGCTGGCTCTGAGCTCACTTATGTAGACCAGGCAAGCCTCGAACTCAGCCATCCTCCTGCCTCTGCCTCCCAAGTGCTGGGATTACAGGTGTGAGCCACCACGCCCAGCTGCAAACTTTTTAATGGAACTGATAAGATTCTAAAGATTTTTTTTAAGATAATTAATATATTTACCACAACAAGCAGTACAAAATTCGAATTATATACATCCTTTATACCTGACACTGGATGGCTTCTTACTCCAACCTCAGAGTTGGTAGTATTTATTAAACATCAAAAAAAAATTTAGATTCAAAGAAACTGTGGGAGAAAATACATTTAATAAATCATGGCTTTCAGTCAGCAAATAATTACTGATTACTTGCATGCATCAGGTTGCTGTCAGTGAACTTGAGAGATTATGATGTACAAAAATGATCCAAGTTGCCGGACATGGTGGCTCACACCTGTCATCCCAGCAGTCAGGAAGCAGAGGCAGGAAGGTTGCTGCATTCAAGGCTTGCCTGGGCTACGTAGTGAACTCAGGGCCAGCCTGAACTACAAAGGGAGACCCTGTCTCAAAAAAAGTGAGCAAGGTCTTTGCTTTCAAAGAGTCTACAACCCAGATAAGGAGACAGATCTCCATAAAACAGTCATACAGAGAAATATATAGTTAAAAACAGAGGTAAGAGTCTATCCAGTTTTGTGGGGCCAGATGACTGCAGAACCCACCAAGGATGGTGCCGGTAGCCCTCCCTGCTCACCCATGGAAGGATGTAGGATGCTCTTAGAGGTTACCAACATGCTCCTTCTGGAGTCTGTCTGGATACATAGGCCTCCTGCAATCTGGGTTTGTTGTCTGTGTATGTGTGTGGAATAGTATGGCACCTACCTGGCACGCTACCGAGTGACAGAGTGAAGCAAGACCAGAGATCGGAGAACAGTGTCATCTTTTACAGGAGAAAGTAAGTTGTTTATGCTTGTTTCCACTTTGTGCGTCTTGTGTTTACTATGAAGACCTGGCGGGGTCTGTGCCTCAGTTTAGGCAGCCGAGTTGCTCCCACAGAAGCCTCCAGAAGCTGCCGGTGCACGCGGAATAAATCAGGCCAAGAGCGTTACATGAGGATAATGGAAAAAACCCAAAGCCCTGTGGCCTCAGCACCTCTGCAGAACGAGAGGCCGCACCTCCGAAGAAGGGGGCGCCTCCAGAGCTTGCTCCCCGCTCACGGCTTGCCATGACACTACCGGGTCTGTTTTGTTAGAACTTTAGTCACCAGTACATATTTCATCGCTAACAATGGAGTGTTTGTGCTGGTTTCGTTTTCACTTTCCCTGGTGAGGGAAGTACAACACAATGGGCGCAGTGCACAGGGCTGGGAACAGGACACGTTTTCTTTAGGATTCCCAGGACTGGGTATGTGGGAAAGGCCAGAGCCAGAACAAACACGCAAACCCATCCAGATCTGCACTGAGCATTCTCAGCGGTAATAGAACACATTTTGAGTTCCCGTCCGATAGGTCGACTCTGCCTCCACAGTCGGGGCAGACACTGATGACCACCGGGAGAGCTTCTCCCGTGCGGGGAGACGGGATTCCGCGCGCTACGGGAAGCTGCCGTAGGTGTGCGTGCCCGTCTCATGGTGCCGGTTGCATTTGGGGGGAAATGAATCGAATAACTGCTCTCCATAGCCGTCCATTGGGCTCACATAATTCTAGCTAATTCCAACTCTCGCCTAATTCCTAAGTGGTCACTGTTCTGAATTCGGTTTGAATGGAGAGGATTTAACGGCGGTGCGACTTTGAGGAAGATGTTTTACTCCGAGCAAGGACTGCGTGTTTTGCTTCCTCCAGACATGTCAGCTAGCACGTCCTATCAAGACATTATAACGACATTGTAGCCGGGTCCGCTTGTCACCCGGTGTCTTTACGTCCTGTCCTGAACACTCCATATGGTGCCAGTGAAACTTCAGAAGCCGAAAGCCAATGCGAATGGGAAAAACCAAGCACCATCTTAACCATCTTGACCAAAACGAATACTTCAGAGAGGCTATCGTGCAAGCACAGGCCTCTCACGAGAAGATGACAAAGCGTTGTGGTCACCTACCTCTCACGTTCTCATGGGAATACAGCTCCGGTGCTTGGTCACAGGTTGGTCTGGAAAACTTCAATTAACGAGAATTCTGTTACTTGCATTTGTTTAACTCAAGTGTCTTAATTTCATGTCAGGCTAGGAGGCTTGGTCCTAGGAATTAAATACAGAGCAACACTTGTATAGCTTTGACTTTCGTGACCCACTTAGCTTTCTGGATATGTGAACTCATTGTGTTTACAGCTGTCCCTGCTGCCTTGGGAGGAAGTGAAAGTTGGCCATCTCGTCGTTTTCCTTGGGCTGCATTCATCTCAGAGTGTAAGTTCCTAAGACAAAATATGTTGCTCAGATCCTCCCACATTGGACATGCCCGTGTAGATTCCACTTAGTCAGAACTGTATACTAGTCTAGTTTCCCCCAGTACCTTCTTTGTACCTGCTGAGCACTTGAGAAATACAAGGAGCCTGAATCTGTGAGTCCTCATGATCCTACAGTGCCTAAGTACTAAGCTGTACAGCATGACATACAAACTGGTGCTCATACAACCTACTTTTCTGTCTTTCCATCCGAAGACCACCTGCGAGCACAGAATCCCTTATTGCTTGTCATCCAACACCATCAGATGGCTCACTGTTTTTAACTCATCTCAACTACCTGCTTTCACAGATGAATCAATGAATGAATATCCAGTTCTGTGTTTTCCATATTACTGCTTGTCATTGCGTCATCATTTACAGGCACCTAAAGTTTTGTAGGGTATGTTTTAAAGTTTGTTTTAGGTGGAACTTTCATCTTATCTTTCCACTTGCCTGTGTCAGCTTCACGCTCTGACTGTGTGTCTGGGCAGTCATCCCTGAGTTTCAGATAATCGTCATTGTGTTTCACCCTTCCTTCCTTATTCAAGCTCACAGGCCTTCCTCCACTCCCCAACTTGTGTACTGTTGGGTAGTGTTTGAAATGATACACTATTGTTTAAAAAAATTAAGAAAAATATTTTTCAGGATCTTTGGAGAAATCATACTGTCTCAGGAAAGGACTGAAACAGCTGTTGTTGTTGTTGTTGTTTGTGTGTGTGTGTGTGTTTTCAGTCCTTCAGAAGATTAAGTATGTGTTCTGTTCATCTATATAGATCCCTCCAGAAGTTTAGATTTTTCTTCTCAAGGATTATTTTGTAGTCTTGGATTTTCTGTTTACTTTTATGGACTATTGCTGCTTTTCTAAATGTGTTCCTAAAGGATGCTTTTCTGAGCAGCTGAACCCTTTTACTGCCCCTCCTCTCATCTTTTATTTTCTCTAGGGGTGGAACATACAGTGAATGATACCTTTGCACCCAGAATCCATAGGATACTGGTGATTTTTAAATGCTTTATAAATGAGAATGTTAAACTTGACAGTTGGCTGTGAAGGGATAATCTACGTTCGAGTCTCAGGGAGCCATCCAAAGGCAAGCCCGGGCAAGCGGAGGAGAATTTACTTTAGCACTGCTCATATATTTATCTTGAAGTCTTGGCAAAATCTAAAAATGGGGCTGTAAATTTAATAGCCCAACCATAAAAACCCCAAAATAAGGAATAAAAAGCTCTACTACTTCTAGGTTTGGATACTAATATAAAGTTACAAATTTTATTCTAGTATCGTCATTTTTTGGTTTTAAAAACCATCATCCTCTTTTCCCATTTTCATTTTGATTAATTACTTCTTAGAGATCACCGATGCTTTGAAATATGTGGAAGTGTTTTCTGAGCGCTTGGCTGGCGTACTTCAGTTGAGAGATTTCATGGTGGCATTAAATCCTCTGCACCTCCTGTAACACTGGTTGATCTCAGTGAGGTGGGGACGGCACATGGCATCAGTTCTTGTGGGAAAATATGCTTCAGTGGCTGACTGGCACTGGTTTTGGAATGTGGCATTTAAAAGTACCTTTTTACAGTGGGAAAGAATTCTGTCAAGAATAAACAGTCTGACCTTGTTAAATGGGCCAAAGTCTGTCTGTAACCTAGTTCCAGAAAACTTGCTTTTACTAGTTTAGAAAAAAAGAGAACTAAAACTTTTGTAAAGTATAGAAAAAGTTACTACCAAGAATTTAAAGTGAGCTCCTAAAGTGATGGTCTTCACACATATTCACAAATGCTTCTTTCCCTGACCATAAAACTCCATTTTTTTTCCTTGCAAATTGGATGAAGGACCGGATGACGGAAAACCAGATTTTCTTTTTCCTGGAAAGACAAAACTGGCATATAGAGGGCTGCGGCAGAGCAGATCCTGTGCGAAACCAGCAAGCTTCGGGCGACAGCGGAGGGGTGAAACTGGCCGGTGGCTCCCCCTGCCCACGGGGCTTGCACCCTGAGCTCTGGAACGCTTCGGCCATTCCTCAACGTTCTGTGTCCCTGCTTCCCACCTACCCCACACCCCTCCGGCTGTCCCACAAGTCTGCACGGGGCTGAGCTGGCCTGTGGTTGGATCTCGGGCCTCCCTGCCGGAGACGCTCTTGCCGTCGGCCGTGGCTTCAGACTGCCTTTCCCTCTCAGCCTAACAAACTCGTTCTTCAAGACTCGCTTCCAGACCCGGCTCTGTTTTCTCCCTGTTGCCCTGGGATAGCCTGGCACGTCCAGCTATGTGTCCTTTTGATGGGCCTGTGATCTGGTTGCTGCCACGATAGGATTCCCATCTGTTTTAGAAAGGTGACCACTGTGTTTTAGAAAGGTGAACACTGTGAAAGGTCCGTTTTAGCACTTCAGGCTGCGTGAGCCAGCTCAGACCGTCCGAGCGCGACCACTGAGCTTTCTGAGTGGAGGAGGCGGCCTTCTCAACCTCTGCTCTGTGCGAGGTGGCCCACAGCTTCCGTCTGTGTCCCTCTAGACAGTGCAGCCCGCAAATCGAAAACCCATCTGAATGTGTTCTATTAGTTACCTTCATTGTTAAAAATCTGGTGTTTCTATTTATTTCATACTCCAGAAAACCAAAATTTTATTGCTTATGTCCAGATGGCTAATTGAGTATTATCATGAAGTGTTCTAATTCTGATCACAACCATTTTTTATTGATTTCATATACGTGCTATAATTGAAATATACAGTGGGCATGTAAATTTAAAAATTTGGTTGTCTTAAAAGGCACATTGCTATTAACCTCCCTCAAAATAAGCCCTCTGCGTCACTTTAAACAACTATCCCGCCACCCACGCCAGTTTCTGAAGCAACTCTGGAATTCCTCTTTCCTGGGTGTCTCTTGAAATGTGATTTTAAAAAATGCCCCACTGACAGGCGGGCTCATAAATCCGTGATGCTGAGTACCTACCCACTTCACTCGCCAGACCTGCCACTGCGGGATCTCTTTCTCTTTCCCAAAGTCGAAAGAATCGCAGAACGTAAACATTTCGAGTCAGTTCAGAACAACTAAACACATTTGTGAAAGAGAACTCCCTCAACTGCTTCAGGAAGGGGCAAGATGGATGGACTAACGTCGGCCTTTTCTCCACTCTGCCTCGGCCCGTGGCTTTAACTGTCGTCTCTGCGCAGAGACGTGTGTGCCACCGACCTCGCTGCGCCGCCCGGGGTCCCCTTCGAGCATCAGTCTTCGTCCCGGTGCCCTCACACCGCCAGCTACCCCTTGGCAGTGCAAGCGTAGAGTCATCATCCAAGCTGGAATCCTCAGATTTCTTTTTCTAATGTATTTGCATCAGCATCTGTTTGTTTGCACAAACCCAGAAAACTCAACCCAAAGTGTTAGGAATGTTGGAATTTTTTCATCCAGTGTAAGAGCTCTGCCAACGGGCAGATCTGAATTTGCTGTTAAGTTGCTTGGTGATGTTACAGAGTAACCAGTGGGGAAATGCCGCTCTGCCCCCGCCACAGTGGAGTACGTCCTCCCTCCGGGCCTCCCCGCAGCAGGTCAGCAGCGTCTCACCGCCCCCGGGTCGGGAAGACGACCCTTTTCCGCAGCTCTCCTCAGACTCCGCTCCGGCCTTAGGGCACAGCACGGGGTCACGTTCTGTGCCGTGCAGAGCGCAGGCACCCCGCAGGTAACCGTAGCGCAGCCCGAGGGGTCAGGGTATGTTAGCCCCAGAAAGAGGACCGGCACTCAGCGTGAGGCAGGGCCGGGCTCCCCACGCGTCCGGTGCGCGCCCCAGCAGGGCCCTGGGACGTAGGAGCGTCTGCTGGGGACCCCCCCAGAGTGGTTTTTGTGTCGTCTCTGGCAAGTGTCCTGTGCAGTGTGGTGCATTTGTGCCGAAGTTGCCTCTCCGCGCTTGAAGGCTGATTTCCGGCGAG
Source organism: Thryonomys swinderianus (assembly GCA_004025085.1). Taxonomy (NCBI): domain Eukaryota; kingdom Metazoa; phylum Chordata; class Mammalia; order Rodentia; family Thryonomyidae; genus Thryonomys; species Thryonomys swinderianus. Next base: position 5,093 of record PVIC010047398.1, on the reverse strand, counting down.
GAGGCTGAAGGGGGGGCCCACGCCGCACGATCAGCGCGGTTCCTTAATCATCACCAGACCCTCTTTGGGTGGGAGCGACTCAGGAGTAGTTCACAGCTGACATCTGTGCACACACACATTCAACTAGATGTGTCAGAAGCTGATGATGGTTTTTAAAAGTGATTAGGCAGCAATAAAAATCTGGTTTTTTTAACTTTTTTTTTTTTAATTCAGAACCTTGCCAGGCAGGCACTGTGCTGCTCAGCTACATCCCTGGCCCTGGTGTGACTAATTTGTGATAGATACTAATGCTTTAATATTTGTGTTCTTGTCATTACTTAAAGTAATATCAGTTACTTTTACATGCATATGTGAAATACATACGTGCGTATATGTAAATTCAAAGTTGGCTCTATGAATCTTACCTGGCCCAGTAAATCTTGGTTAATCTGGGAAGGCACGTTTTAGATTTGGGACAGTTGACTTGTCTTCCCAGGGGAGCTGATTTCTGAGCCAGGTCTTTGAGGATGAGAAGTTTGTCTGGCCAGCCAAAGGGGAAAGCTGTGTTCTAAGTACAGCTGGAGAAAGGCAGAGCGTGTTCACGAAGCAGCAAGGAATATAAGGGATGTGTTTGTGGATGTGCACAGTGCCTTGGGAGAACATAAAATAGTTCAGTTTTTTTAAAGATTGAATCCAGTGTGACAAATGGAGGGGTCAAGGTGAGTTTTGTGTGAATTAAGAAGTTGCTGGCAAGCAGACCCACGTGAAGGCAAGAAAGAAAGGAAACAAAAACTGAAGATAGTGAACGGTAGATTCAGAGAAAGGTAGTGAAAAAAAGTCTTTGCCCATGTCTGATATGAAATGGACCTTATGAAAAAGAAAGCCCCCCAAAACTAAAGTAATAATAATAAAAAAATATCTGTGACCAGATTCTTCATTCTGTACAATTGTAGAGATAAAATAGACACACACTCGAGACCTGGTCCCACTGTTGATGTAATCATTACTATTTTCACTAGTTGCAATACACACACTGTCATTTCTCCTGATAATGACCATTTCCATTTTTAAATGAGCATATTGTATACTGAATCTGCATAAGATATCACTAGTAGTTGTGTAATTCAGAAATTTTCTAATGGGTTAACATTTTATCCCAATTGTAATTAAGATGACTATCATAAAATCTAATTTTTTTATTTACAAAAAGATATTTATTTTCCTCTGGACTCAAATGACAGCTGCGTTTTACCGTCTTAAGTCTAAAGTAACATAGCTATGTTCTCTCTAATCAGCCACCTGTATTTCAGTTCCTCCTTCTTCTATCCCAATAATCCAGCTTTTGCTCAAATTGCCAGATTAGATACCTCACACATGGTCATTATACAACTAAACTCTAATGAGGGCTGTGTAATGTAAACAGCCACAAAATACTATAATTTACTCTCTTCATTAGACAACAGCCACCTTAAGAGAAGAAAACAGGGTATCATGTATAGTATGCTCCCTAAATAGGAATTGGTAATAAGGATGTACTTTTTAAATGTTTATAGGCAAATTTTTGTGCATATTCTCTAGTCTTGGCTCATCCAGTCTATTCATTTTTTTCAAATGGTAACATGGATTTCTTTTTAATTTTCAAAGTCAAGATATTCGAAGTAGGGTTTGAAAGAAAGATGTACAATGAATAAAGAAATGTATGAATAATTCTCAGCCCTTCATTTGATTTTTCTTTGTGGCTGCTTACTGTTACCTTTGCTTGCTGCTTCTAAGGCACAGCACTTTTAAAAATGAGCTGTGGAGTCCTGGAATGTAGCTCAGTGGTAGAAAACATGCCTGCCATGCACAGGAAGGCCCTGGGCTGGATCCAAGCAGCGCCCAAAAATAAATAGTAAAACAAAAAGTTGTTTAAATCCGGCATGGTGGTGTACACCTGTAGTGATCCCAGCACACCAGGAGGTCGAGGCAGGAGTATCACAAGTTCAAGGCCATGCTGGGCAACTTAATAGCTTAGCAAAATAAAACATCATGCGTTTGCCAACGACCATGTCCCTGCAGAGAACACAGCCAACTTCTTCAGGGTGGAGGTTGTTGAAGTCTGGGAAGAAACCAAATTTAAAGCATTATATGTTTGACATTCTTTCTACTACTACGTTTGTTTATCTTTGGAGTGTGCCCACATCACATCAGGAATTTGAGAATAAAATGTTCACACCCTCACAAGATAATAAATCCTTTCTTTTCTTTAAAAATGAGTCTATTGATCCCGTTTTAGCATTTCTTCCCTTGTTTCTATCTTCTTGGCATCATTGTTTTTGAAATCTTAAACTGATTCAAATGTCCCTGGAATATTTTTCTCTCCTACCATTTTCATCTATAGGCAAAAGATTTTTTTAAAAATTTTTGCTAGCTGGGCGTGGTGGCTCACGCCTGTAATCACAGCACTCGGAAGGCAGAGACAGGAGGATTGCTGAGTTCCAGGTTTGCCTGGGATACAGAGTGAGCTCAGGGCCAGCCTGAACTACAAAGCGAGACCCTGTCTCAAAAAAAAAATTTTTTTTTTTGCTTGATTCAAGAGGCGATACAACATAGTACATTGGTTAAGGGCAGGCATCTTTTATCTGACGCTTGCTACAACAAGCTACATGACCTTAAATAAATTCTTCAGTCTCCCTGCGTCCTGAGTTTCTATTATATTAAAATGCAGAAAAACAACGGTACATATAAGACTTTTGCAGGAATTAAACAAGTTCATAGATTGAGAAAAAGGAGGTACCCAATAAAGTCATGTAATTGAATTATGTTGGAATAATGTGGGTTTTTTGTACCAGAATATGAAGAAAGGTATGGAATTACTAATGAAACCACTTTTTTAAACTGCCAACTAGGGACCATTCTTACTAGAGTTTAGATTATTAACACCTTAAACTATTCTCTTTAAAATTATTATTTGTTTCTCAGCATTGCTTAAACAGTATTGATGTTTGGAAAAAATATATTCTATATACGTATGCGTTCTTTGAATGTAGGAGGTGAAATACCCGATTCCAGTGCCAGAGTTTTCACCCAGAGAAGCATAGGGGAGTGTTACTGTCTGTTCCTTATTGTTGCTTTATTCACCTCGTAGGCAAGAGGTTAAGATTTGAGGAAGGATTGGATTTTAGCTTCCGCACAAAGCTTCAGGTCTGTACTTTTATTTACCACCTACTGGACAAACTCTGAAAAGGCAAAAGAAACTGTAGGATTTAATTTCTGGGGTTGGAAGACAGTTGACTAAAAAGTAACAATTCATAAATTATGTAAGTACATTCCTTTTCTGTAGACGGAAGGAGCACTTTAATCTTGTTTCTAAACTAAGCCGTTTTGTGTTCCAGTTCTCACCTTCTCTTGGGGATAGATGGTGGTTAATATTCAGAAAGTTCCATTTCCCAAATAGGTTGGATTCTTCTCTGGTGAATAAGTGACTCATTGTGCCATGGATTAGGAATTAATGTCACAAATAACATGCACTTCTTTCCCATCGTTTATTTAGATGTGTCATATAAGAACTCCTCTAGCGATTAACCTTTAAAAAGCATTGCTTAAAAGAAATCCCTGAAACTTTGAGCCCAGCCCTCACACAACCTGCACTGTCTTGTTCTGCTGTGCAGAGTCGTGTAGGAATGCCCCATTCACAAAAGGCGTGGAGCCTGAACTGACAACCCAGTGGCACACTCAGCCTGCCCTTCTGGAAATTTGTGTGTGGCATTTTAATAATTGCTTACCTTCTAGTGTAGTCTTTACTTAGTGCCCAATTCAGGATTCAGATTAAAGCACAATACGGTCTCTGAGGGAGGCGTGCTCTGGCTTTTCTTAGATTCACAGTAAAGGTGTGGTTTGGCCACAGGAGCCTCGTTGTGTAGAAATGTAACTCAGCAGCCTGTGCAGCACGACCTGACTGAGCCAGCTTCCTTTGGACACTTCCTGCTCTGTAGTCCTTTAGCACTTCTTAAGCCACCCTGATGTGAAACCTTGCACTCTGTTTCATGCTGTTGACATTTTTGGGGGCAAGGTGTGTGTGTGTGTGTGTGTGTGTGTGTGTGTGTGTGTGTGTGTGTTGCCCAAAGCTCTTTGAGATTAAGAAGAAGGAATTGTATTTGCTAAGCATGCCCGAGCACTGTGAGTGTGAACCAGAAACCCAGGAGATGGTCAGTTTCTTGGTGACTAACTCCTTGTTATATTCTCCTTCTCTTGGTTTCTAAAAGAGAGAATAGTACAACGCCATAGCTGGTCCTGATAGTTTATTATTTGTGTATACATATATGCGTATATATAGTGTAGAATATACTTACAAAATAATGACATTTGCATACAAACAGAACCCAAGATTTTCCACTAAATGGTATCTTTAAAAAAAAATCCAAATATAATATCCAAGGTCCTAGAAAGAGTGGTATGTGATTAGTAGATATATCCCAGTAAATTACAAATCACAATAAATGTAAACAAAACTCATCAGTTTTTTAAAAAAGAATATTAGATTGAATTTTTTTAATATTTATCTAAAGCCAAGTCTGGGCTCTTTCAAGACACGTCTGAAGCACTGATCCTCTGCTGCTAGGAACTTAAAGTGGTTCTTCACCTTGAGTGATAATTTGGCATAAACCCCGCAGTCCGACATCCCAGTGGCGTGGAACCCTGCAGTCCCATCCCTGGCATGTAGTACACCTTAGAAAAGGGCTCCTCACACACACCAGCAGTCACACTCCAAAATACTCATACCAGCACTGTTTGTAATAACACAACATCCGAACAACCGAGTAATTCATACACACAGTAAAGATTAAATCAAATCTGGTATGTTTACACAGTAAATCTGTGCAGCAGTGAAAATGATCAAAAACGTTAGACCCTCCCAATAAATGACCCAATCAAAAAATAGACAGGTGAGATGACTGCGCTTAGAAGTCTGCAAAGGGCCAATACACACAAACAACACTGCAAATGCTGTGAAGTAAAGAACCCCTTCTACTCTGTTAGTAGGAATGTGAACTAGTCCCACCACTGTGGAAATCAGTATGGAGGTTCCTCAAAAAGGAACTAGAGGGGGGCCGGAGGGTTAGCTTAGTGGTTCC
>PVIC010047397.1:0-13901 GCA_004025085.1 Thryonomys swinderianus | reverse complement strand
AAGACTTCACTGAGGTAACTCCAGGTGTATGTATGAAAACAGTCATCCTGACTTTTACTACTTTTTCTGTCAGAATAAATGTGAGAGATGTTTTTCCACGTGGTTTCTGGTTAAGGAGAACCATCAAAGGACTCAAACTACAAGCTGAGCCCTCAGAGGGTTCAACTAGGCTGAGGGAACTTTGACGAGGAAAGTCCAAATGGGAGTTCGGACTAGGCAAGGCCCCCTGGCTCAGAGCCCTTCTCCCTCATGACAATGGATTCAAACATGGAAACAAAAGCTCCTGGGAGACTTTCTTCCATGCTCGATGACAGCAGCGTCACTCTAATGCTCCTGATAGATACATGTATTAAAGTTTTGTAAGTCTCATGTGGGGCACCCTGTGGACTTCCAGTGTCCTCCTTATGTGTGGGACTGTAGGCTTCCATGTCTCCTTCACTCTGTAGGTCCCAAGACAAGCAGATGGGGAATCTGTTGGTTCTGGAAACCACATGGATTTCACTGCAATCACTATGAGGCCAGGAAAGGTTTGATCTTACAATCTAAACCAGGAGCAGCTTATCCATTATTGTGATACAGTTTGGGTCCAACATGAAGTGAGAGTTGGAGAGACTTGGGTATGGGATGGTACCCTAAGTTGGGAGACTATTCTCCAGTTTCGGCATTTTTGCTTAAAACATGCAAGGTAGAATGAAAGGGCTTATGTTCAGGCTTTTGTGATTTTTTTTTTTTTTTAGACAGGGTCTTGCTTTGTAGTTCAGGCTGGCTCTGAGCTCGCTATGTAGCCCAGGCAAGCCTCGAACTCAGCAATCCTCCTACCTCTGCCTCCCAAGTGCTGGGATTACAGGCGTGAGCCACCACGCCCGGCCTTTTGTGAATTTTTATCAAAGGGAATGCTGAGGACCTGCGGTGCCTGGAGAGGACCCCTGAGAGGGAAAAAGATATTCTGGGTGACCCTGTCTTAAGACCTCCATTTGTCTCTCAGGACCTAAAGGTCTCTGACCTGTCCTGTCTGTCCCTAGTCCATCCCCTGCGGCTCAGGAGCTCCGCTACAGCCCAGTGCCTCAGGGGAACCCAGGGGTTCTCAGCCCTCTTATCATGGCTTCTCAGATAGCTTTAAGCCTCACAGGTAGAACCCAAAGTGCTGCTTCTTTCTTTTTTTACCCCCTTCAGTACCAGGGATCGAACTCAAGACCTTGCGCCTGAGGCAGGTGCAGCACCACTGAGCTAAATCCCTGGCCCCCTGACATGGTGCTTCTTATTACCCTAACTCACAACTTATCCTGCCCCTAAGAAAAGTCTCAAGGCTGAGGGGAATACTCGAGTACAAGTTCCTTTTTCACTGGCAGACGTCCAACAGTACAAACAATGATTGGGGGAACTATCAGAGTAAGTCTACAGATGATTTCAAACTTTGGACCTGATACTAATATATCTTAGCCACGTGCTATACAGCAGATGAAAAACAGACTCCTAAGAGCGGCTAGAAACCATGCAGATGACAGTAAGCCTTCAAAACAGAAGGAATCTGGAGAGGACATTTCCCTCAAACGGAGCCAAACTGGGACTATACTGCTCAAGAGGGACTAAGATGATGTCCAGTGGCTCCTCTCACTGTGGAGATGAAAAAGTACATTAAAGAGTCAGTGAGTTATGATAGTGAGTAGGACCTTACAGGGTGCAGAAGAAAATCCAGCTTTGTTCTGTAACCGATTAGCAGAGACTTCCACAAGTATACTAATACAGACCCGTCTTCCAGGGAGGGAGAGTCACTAGGCACACCTTTTCATCTGCCAGTCAGCCCCAGATATTCAAACCAGGAGTTTCTAAATGTCCCACAGGGTCCTATCCGCTTGCTAGGAAGAATTTTACTACCTAAACTGGAGACAATTCTCAAATTACAGCTAAGGTCAAAAGAGATTTTACTTGTCAGGACTATACCGTGTCTCCCTGATCAAATCAACCAACAAATGGATCCTGCTGCCCAGTATAATGAACACCGCAGGACAATTACTACTATGACAGTAGTTGTAGGTCCAAAACCCCCGGACAGGCGTGGTGGCGAATGACTGTAATCCAGCCCTAAGGAACCTGAGGCAGGAGGACTCCTGTGGGTCCAAAGCCAGCCTGACCTACACAATGAGACCGTGCCTCAACAACTCCCACCCCCACCAAAAGCAAATTTCCCAAGGCACAAAAAGGCCACCAGCCTCTCACAGGCAAATTCCTTAAATATGGCCTTCAGACGCTTTGCCAGACCCCTTATAATAGTCCCATTCTCCCTGCAGTAAAGCCCTCAGGAGACTGTCAGGTGGTGCAAGACCTCTGCTTATTCCAATTCATCCTCTGGTGGCAGATCTATCCAATATTCTCTCCCAAATTCCTGGGGACACTACCTGGTTCTCAATCTTTAGATATAAAAGATGTATTTTTCTTCATCCCCCTATATCCAGACCCTCAATTTCTGATTGCCTTTGAGAAAAGCAGTAGGGCCAAGGCTTTAGCTGGGCCAGGGATTTAGCTTAGTGGTTCCAGTGCCTGCCTCACAAATGCAAGGTACTGAGTTTGATCCTTGGTTTGGAAAAAAAAGGGCAGGGGTGGGAGAAAGGCAGTAATATACTTAGTTCTCCCACAAGAGTTTAGACCTTATGCTTGGTCACTAGAAAAGGACTTGAGGAAATCAAAGCTTAAACCAGGAACCATCCTACAGTATGTAGATTACAGTCTAATTTGTAGCCCAACTCTGAAATTATCTAACCGTTACACGATACACACCTAACTTTCTAACTAAGAGGAATATAAAGTCTCCAAAGAAAAGGCCTATATATCCCTCCAAAAGTTCAATATCTGGAATATATCCTTACACATGGAGAATGACAGTTATCTAGGGACTGGCTCTAAGCTGTGTGTGATCTTGGGCCTCCTGCTACCAACCAACAGTTTCATTCTTTCCTGAGAATGCCTGGCTTTTGTAGGGTGTGGCTATCAAATATTGGACTAATGTAAAGCCTTTATATGGCAGAACAATAACAACAACAACAACAACAACAAAAAGAGTAAGAACAAAAATGTCCAATTCAAGGTGTGTCTCTGCTGTCACTAAGACAAAATGGGCAGAGTCCAGATCCATGTTGGTCAATCCCAGCAAGCCAGCCACAGACTTAGAGCAGAGAAGTGGATAATCCCTAACACTTACCTGGGGATTCTAGCCACTTCTAAGAAGGAGCTACTTGATCAAAACACCTGTTCCAGGCTGGTGTGATGCTCAGCTCTCAGGCCAACAGCCCACCTACTCTCATAACTCAGAGGAGAGCACTTGGGGCTGGCACCACTCCATCAAGCCACCCTCTTCCAACCCCACCTTTCTGAAACAACAGAACACTGATTGCCAATAAGCAATTCCACCAAACTCCAAAGCAGCAAATATTTAAGAGAGGCCATGCTGCAGAAAACTTGGGAGGACTCTGGAACTCTCTTCAGACACACCCAGGTCCAAGTGACACTGAAGAAAAGCCTGAACACCAACACACACACTTGCTTCCTTCTCTTTTCTATTCGGAGTAGGCCTCAGACGCACAGCATCCACACCACCTTGGTTCAGTACCCTAATCCAGGAGCCTCGGTCCCTTCACACTCGTTCCTGTGCAAAAGAACAGCTCCCTGGACTCAAACCATGCTGCCTGGCCCTTCAGGGAGCAGCAGAGGCTTCTCCAAACCATTGTTCAAGTAAATGGCCACACAATTCTGAATTTGCAACTGAAGGCATGTTGATTAAATAATTGTATCTTAACAAAAATGATGAAATTACATCAACAGTTCATCCTTAACCCAAAGTTAAGAACTTCGAAGGTAAATCCAGTATTACCCTGGACAGTTTTCCCCAAGTAATCTCCTTTGCGTTCCTTGTTAATGACGTGCTGGTAGATCTTCCCAGTGGTGAGATTGTTGTCCTTGGTGAGACGGATGTCAAGGAACCTCTCATAGTTCCCCAGGTCAAGGTCAACTTCCCCACCATCATCCAGAACAAACACTTCACCTGCAGTGAACAGTGAGGGTGCGTTTAGCTAAGTGAAGACTCCACTTACCTTAACACTGGAAGACCAACACTTGGAACACAATAAGCCCTGCATTAGCCTGACAGAAGCACAGAAATCTTTTTCTAGAAAACTAAATATGACACAGCCAAGAAAAATTAACAACTATTCTCTAAAAGATAACTTCATATTTCTAGTCTGTTTCTGTCAACAAAAATGCTGTTTCTGGGAAGAGATAAAATAACATGGACAGAAGGTAATGCCACCCCGAAGGCCACCAGAAAAGGGCACTTATGGTAATAGGACAATATCTCTCTCTAGAGAAAAAGAACACACAAAAAAGTTTCTTACCTGTGCAGAATCAGGTTTAAACTATGATAAAGTATGGTTCTATTCAAAATGTCTGTGCCATATACATAGGAAAGTTGTGTTTATTATAAACACCAGCTTCTGCACTATATTTTCCTTGCATACAAAACTGTGAAAGTGCCCAAGTTCCTCCCATTCATTTGTTTCATATTCATTGCCTGCAACTTCATTTTACAAATTCTGCTGAGAATGATTCATACGTATGTCACAATAAGAGTCAAACTCAAAAGCAGGAAAGGAAAACATGTTGTATTCCCCCAGAGAACGTGATGTCCCACTTCTAGGCATCTGAGCTGTCAGGATAGATATCACCTTTACAGGAAGATGACTAAATAAAACTTCAAAGGTTTTTAGGACAGCTACAAAGTGTAGCAACAATTTAAAGCTTCTGAGTAGGTCTTCTGTTTCTCAATGGCCAGATTTACATACTTCCCTAAAAGATAAATGGAAGCTTGAGATTATTGGCACCACCTTTTTGAGATTTCCCATATAAATAAAGCATTATTACTATAAATCATTAAGTGTGGAATGGCCATCCTCTTTCTCCCAAGACTAAAGATCTTAAAACTAAGACTACAAATTACCAACCAAGGTTAATGATATCATCCATATGCCCTTGCTCCTGCTGGGTTAATATCAGCCAAGTGGCTATATTTGTAACCTTATTAAATTATAGTTTTGACCCACATTGTATCCGCCTTGTGACTTTGCTCTATAAAACCAGGAATGCTGGGCCGGAGATTTAGCTCAGTGGTTCCAGTGCTTGCGAGGCAGGCGCAAGGTCCTGAGTTCGATCCGGGAACCACATACAATGCTGGGCGTGGTGACTCATGCCCATCAGCAATCAATACCACATACCACGTGCCGGGCGTGGTGGGTCACGCCTGTAATCCCAGCACTCGCCTGTAATCCCAGCACTCGCCTGTAATCCCAGCACTCGGGAGGCAGAGACAGGAGGATTACTGAGTTCCAGGCTTGCCTGGGCTACACAGTGAGCTCAGAGCCAGCCTGAACTACAAAGCAAGACCCTGTCTCAAAAAAAAAAAAATTTCATTCTTCAGCCTCAAGGAACAGGAACTCGCCCTGTCTGACATCTAGCAGGTTGGGAGTTACACTTTTTCCACTGTATCAACATACCCTCAGCTATGATTACACTACTGTGTTAAGAGACATTGACTAAATAACAGGACCTGGAATAAGATGGCCAGCTGCAACGGTTACCTGGTGGCTCTGTGATAGAAAGCTGTGGCCAATGGCCAGGAATTTAGCTCGATGGTTCTGGTGCCTGCCTTGCAAGCACAAGGTCACAAGTTCAATCCTCATTACCAAAAAAACAAAACCTGTGCTCTTGGCTGTGTCCAGGGTGCATAGGAAGATGTACATTAGGGCATCCATGGCTCCAAGGGTGCTGAGCTAAAACCACAGGTCAACAAGCTAACCTCCCAATTTTGAGGTATCATTAAACCAAATCAGTTTTCCACCAGTCTGATTATCTGGATGTTAATCTTTGTTCCCCAAATAGGACTTGAGATGTAATGGGGCCCATTGAATCTTTTACTAACTATACATAAAGAGCTCCAATCAACATTGCAGAGGGTATTTCATTATTACATTCACAAGTAAAAATGATGATAAAAACCTATTATGACTTGTGTCTAGATGTCCAAGACTCTTGCAGTCATAGGTGGGCTTTTTCAGAGGTAGCTGGTCTAGAGAATGTGATGCTGGGATTGAATCATGATGCAGTGCCAGGATAAAGGTACTAGGATTAAGGGTATAAGTGCTGTTCACTCTAAGTAGTGTGGATAACATATAAGGGAAAGAAATAACTATGGCTGCTTTGTTACCTTCTGGCCTCTATGAGCTGGCACTCCCTGGAATGCCACCCTCCCTTGAAGCCAGCAGATTATGGACTGAAACATCTACAAATTGTGTGCTCAATGAACTTTTCCTCCTTTAACTTGGGAGTGGTGGGTATTTTGTCTCAGCAATGGGAGAAAAATAAGACAAAGCTATTCTACAAAACTGAATGGCCCTAGATATCCTAACAGCAGCATAAGCACAAGATAGAACATGTGCCGTTATCAAAACAGACTGCTCGGCCGAAGAGCTCAGTGGTTCTGACACCCGCCTGGCAAGCAAAAGGTCCCTGGTTCAATCCCCACTAACTCCATACAACAATATCAGGTGTAGTGATTCACATCCACCAGCAATCAGTACCACACACCACAATGCCAGACATGGTGGCTCGTGCCTGTCATCCCAGCACTCGGGAGGCAGAGGCAGGAGGATTGCTGAGTTTGAGGCCTGCCTGGGCTACATAGTAAGCTCAGGGCAGCCTGAACTACAGAGCGAGACCTAGAGTGCATCTTGTATCTACTTCTTTTTTTTTTTTTTTGAGGCAGGGTCTCGCTTTGTAGTTCAGGCTGGCCCTCAGCTCATTATGTAGCCCAGGCAAACCTCGAACTCAGCAATCTTCCTGCCTCTGTCTCCTGAGTGCTGGGATTACTGGCATGAGCCACCACGCCCAGCACTGTGGTATGTGGTATTGATGGCTGGTGGGCGTGAGTTACCACGCCCAGCACCATATGTGGTTACTGGGATCGAACTCAGGGCCTTGCGCTTGTGAGGCAGTTGCTGGAACCACTGAGCTAAATCTCCAGCCCCTTGTATCTACTTCTAATAAATCCTTTCATGATGCTTTAATAAAAAGCATATTCCTCAAATATCTAACCAAAGTTATTATGTCACCACATGTTTTTTTCAAGAGCAATGACACATTGTCATTTACCTGCTACCAAAAAGATCATTTCTATTATAAAAACTACTAGATTCTAATCATTAAGTTGCCTATTAAGATTTCTGCTTAGGCCTTTCCAGATAAGAAAAAAACATTCTGCTACACTAAGAACCATTTTAGAAGGCAGGAAATGGAATTTATTACCAAATGTAAATTCCCAAGAGCTAACATATTGTTTCACACTCATTATTAGAGAGGAAAGAAGAAAGAAATGAATATTGCTTACCATGCTCATAAGGAGAGAATGTTCCTGCATCAATGTTAATGTAGGGATCCACTTTGATTGACGTTACATGTAAACCACATGACTTCAGAATGGTGCCCACACTGCTGGCAATGACTCCTTTTCCAATGCCTGATATAACACCACCAGTAACTAGAATGTACTTCATTTTCCTTTCTGACCTGGAGGAAAGAAAAATTATAGATTAAAAATATATCTGAACACACACACACAATTTCAACAAACCAAACCATCTTCATATATTGGCTTAGCCAGTTACTGGCTATAAACATGAATCCCTGAGTTTATAAGGTTCTTGTCAGGTTTAAATCAATTCACAACAGATGTTTTTCTTATAATCCTGAATGGCGTTAGTCAAACATGAGTAGAAAAACAACTCTTATACAATAATGAAGATTTTGTCTAAACCTTTGACAACAACTTCGAGAATCAAAAAAGTGCTACAAGGGTTGATGAAACACTCTGCCTAAAATACTGGCTGGTATCACTGCCAGAAACTGGGATACCAGGCACTTGTCTCATTATTTCCCCTATATGGGAAAAAAATTTGCAGTCTTGGATAAGCACTCCAATTCTCCATGAAAGCAATAATGTGTTTGGCTGAGCTACAATGTATCACTGAGAAAACACAGCTCCCCTAAGTTTTAGAGGACAGGCCAAAAGGAAATGACTTGAACATATAAAAGGAATTAGAGCTAAACCTATAGTTCTTTCAAGTAGATAGGGCTCTTCTGTGATTTAATAACAATATACTCTTTGCTAACCATCTCTCCTAAAGGATGCCATGAATAAAGACTGTATATATTGGGGAAGGACCTGTCTGAAGCACAAAATGGGCACAGCAGACAGAAAGGGGAGATTAAGTTCAAAGAACAGCACAGTCACAAGGGGAGTGTAAGAAATCGACTTGAGAAATAGTCAGGTGGACTCAGGCAGCTGAGTCAAGAGGCAGCTGAAAATAGTACCAACAATCAGGAAGGAGATGGGGACAGGCTCCCTAGGGAGAATTCATCACTGTTCGTAGTTTGAGGCCCAGAAATACCATTTTGTTGGAGAGCCCAAATGTGATCAAAAACAGAATCATGATCACCAAGTCACAGAGAATATTTGCTTTGGGATAAGGAAGAGATTTTCCTCCTCTAGAAGCATTCTACGTGAAGCCAAATTTTAACAAAAGTAAGAAAGGAAAGGTTCAAGAACACAAGAATTTGGCTTGAGGCATTCCCGGCCCACTCCTCCCCAGAATGAATGAATGAGCACACTAGGAAAGAAAGAAGAATGCTCAGAATGTCTTCCCCCAGGACTGCAAGGAAGACATTGTCCTACTCTTACTATTCTCTGTTGCAGCTGCTTCAAAAGCATGCTTTTTGGTATCCCAAAAGCCTTTATGGGCAGATAAATCAGAGAAATGCTGACTAAACAGTCATCTAGTTTCTTTAATGAAAGATCACTGGGAATATTTAGTAAGTAAATACACATTGTGATCTCCTAAATGGATATACAGCATGCGGTTTCCCCAAACTTATTGGTCTAAAGTCCCTATAACTGGGGAAGCACTATTCTGTTACCTTAAAGTTGAATGGTTCCTTAATGATAAATGAATATTAGATGGTGCTACATTTTAGTAAATCCTGACCAGGAATCCCTTGCTGAGATTATGTACCTTGGTCTCACCCTGACTAAATTTTGTATATTCCTAGAAATTTCTCAGCCACCCTGAGTAGATTACAGAATGTGGTACTTCTACAAAAGACTTATTTCAACCCTTTGCATTTCACTGGCTGCAGTTTTACTAAGTTGGCCCTTCTCTGGGAGATTGTGGCATCCCCCACAATGGCTGCCCATAAAAAGTCCAACAGCCACGGAGATTCTGTAAAAGGCTGAAAGGACCCCTCCACTCGCGTTCGTGGAAGAACTTCTGAATGGGAGCCACTTACATTTTGCGGGACGGCAAAAATTAATCAGATTTGAACCCATACCTCAACGTGTACCAGACCATTTTGAGACAGAAAAACATTTAAAAATAAAAGAGCAACCCAGTGATAGTGAGAAGCAGAAGACTACAAAAGTACAATCAGAAAGGGTAGAAAGTTTTGAGTGCCAAGTACCAATCTCAGCAGAGGCCAGTGAGGGACCCGTGGGCTGAGCAAAGATCCCTATCGCTGTTTCCTAAGCCTGGCTTTCGAAGGCCTTAAAGGACCGACTGCGTGACCTAACTTATATCCTAAAGCGGGGGAGAGTGAACAGGCAAGTGAGAACTGAGACAAACGCCAAGAAAACACTAGGGAGGATAGTACAGGGTAGGGAAGGGGTCAGCTCCTACAAACTTAAACTGCCCAGCTGAACCGTATCCTGCAAGTGATGGGAAAACATCATAAGGTTTTCAAGCACAGATGCAACATAAATCAAGATACACCAGAGAAATCACCATAGATGGAGGGGGGCAGTGAGGGTTTGAGACTAAGTTCCAGCTCCACGGCCTGGACCCCCCCCCCTACACACACACACACACACACACACACACACACACACACACAAGTCCCCAGTAAGCCTGGGTTCACACAGCCATAAAACGGGGTGAATCTCTTAAGTACTGGCCGCATCACGGGGCTGCTAAGGATACAAAATTATACTAAGTGTGGACATAAGGCCGCCATGCGAACGCAGCGAACTTCCCTAGAACGCCCCATCCTCACATGCCGCTGAGGACGGGAGGGGACTGCGGCGGGGCCTCGGGGCAGCCCCTGGCGGACGCGCGCACAGGGCCCTTCCTCCGCCTGGGCCGTGGCCGCCGGGGCACAAGCCGCCCGGCCCATCCTACGGCCGCGGGCAGCGTCGGACTTGCGCGCTCTCTCCCAGGCAGACCGAGCCCCGCAGCTGCAGCCGGCACAGCGGGAATGAGAGTGGCTTTCCTAGGGATGGACGAGCGCAGGGCACGCCGCGCCCCTGCGTTCCTCTTGGACCCAGAAGCCCGGCCAGGCTGCCCGCCGCTGCCGGGAACTGTAGGTCTGGCCCCGCGGCCCCGCGGCTGCCCAGACCGAGCCCAGATCTCTTTTCCTGCAGCTCTGGGCCACGCGGCCCGCGCGCGGGAGCCCCGCACCTCCTTGCCGCCCTGGCCTCCCGCCCCACTGTTCTGACACACACAGTCCATTGGGCAGGACGCCGGGCCACCTCGCCCCTGATTGGCGGGGAGCGGCATCCATCACCGGCGCGGGGCTGTCCGTGCTGCGCTAGGCTGGCGCCGCCGACTCCCGCGTGGGAGAGCTTTTTCTCCGGCCTTTCTGGAGTCACCTCACCTGAGGCCGGCTTCAGATCCTCCCGTTTGCGGCAGATCGAGACCCGCGACCGGCGCGTTGAGGCGCCAGCATCCAGTGCTCTGCTCCGGCCGCATGCGCCGGCAGTCTTTCTAGGAGGCGGGCTTTAGTCGGTGCGCACGCAGGGCAGGGCGGGGTGGGGCGGGGCAATCCCGGGGCACGCGGGCAACCGGGCGCGCAGGCGCAGCGCGTTCTCCGCCCGGCAAGTCTCTGAGCCCGTCCTCTGGGCTTTCGGGCCTAGCGGGTGGTCCCGCTTTCCTCACCCCCGGGAAGGCCGGGTTGTGAGTCCTACAAGTCATGTTAGACACTGACTTCTACTCCTGCCGCAGCTTCGGGTTTCCTCGTCGCCCAGCTCCCAGGGCTGCCACCCGTGAGTCTTGAGACAGTGTTAACCTGTCCTACAAGAAAGCAGCCTAGGAGGGATGCTTGGCGCGGCTCCTTGTCGCACTCCTTACACAAATCTTCACGGCGACTGCTTGAGCTGGACAAGGGTTGTGAGGCCAGTGTCATGCAGCTGACATCCCCTGAGCATCCCCTCGGTGCGGTGCACCGTGCCAGCCCCCAAAGGACCCCGACATCTTGGGCAAATCGATCTGCTCTGCTCGCTTCACTGCATTCCAGTGGAGGGCTGACTGAGCTAGTGGGTCGGTATTCAGGCAGTGAAACCGATCCTGAAAGGTGACTGACTCTGGGAGTCAGACTGAAGTTTCCTGACAAAGATGGGGAAGGAAGAGCTGGGGAAAAACGGTGAAGCCGAAGAAAAGCATAACACTGGTGAATTGGAAGTTCCAAGTGGCTGAGTCATAGTGGGTTGGAGAAGTTGCCCTGGTCACCAAGTGGAGAGGATTATAAAGCAAGTCAAGAAATAGTCTTTCTCCTAAGGATAATGGAAGGCAATGGAACTCTTGAAGAGAGGGTTTTATTTTTTGAACAGAAAATTCATGCATGTGGTTACCCCTCCGACACTACGTAGGAGTATCCATGAAAAGTCAGTCTCTAAACCTGAACCCTGTTTTCTTTCCCAGAAGCCATTTGCCTTGAGTTCTTACCTATCTTCATTGAAGAAGTTAAAGATGTGACATCGTCTGGTTTGTGTCTCAGGGAAAGGACTAAATGGGTAGAGTCCAAGCAACTGGTTAGTGAACCCCTGCAAAGGCCTCCGAAGCCTTCTGGCTCCTTCCCAATCTGGACCATCACTGCTTCTACTTCACCGGTCTGTGCAGCCTGCACTCAGCTCCGAGTCAGAGCTGTATGTGAAGGCCATGCTTTTGCTGAGGTGCACTTGATAATCATGAAAATGGAATGTAGTAGACAGTGACACTGAGCTTGCCGACAACGTGAAGATGCTGTATGGCATGATGGGAAACCTTTTACACCCTGCAGTGATAACAAACAGCACCTGCAGCATGCGTGCCCTGCAAACATGAATCATTTTCCTGGCCGCTGTTCTGGGCACCACATGGCGCTTCCGCATAGCCTCTCTCAGCTAGATGGACATATTGTCTATCTTCTTCCCTGCCAAATGCTATTTCTTTCACTCTCTCACAGCCCTCACTTGAAAGTATTGCTCAATCACACATCTACACCTGAGCCAGATCACAGGCTGTATTCCTGGGGAACTCGATGATGATAGCCTCCCGCTACAGGTCCTGTAGCATACCAGAGCTTATCATAGGGTGCTGAAACTGCCTATTTACTTGTCTGTCTCCTTGACACCAGATTGGAATCTCACTGAGGTTTCTTAATCTTTCTATGCCTCAGCTTCCTTATCAGGTACAGTCTTGTTCACCTTCTAATAACCAGAAGGATCTAGCATGCTTAATTCCCACTCCTACCCTGTAATGCACATGGCGTCATTATTACTAGATTACAGACAGTGATGCCAACAAGGAACAAAGGCAAAATCCTTCCTGAGGACAACATGAAGGTTCAATTGGAATCCTGTTTGCGTTTTACTTCCTCCATTCTACCCATCACCAAATCTTGCTGTTCCCTCCCTAAGACATCCTTGACATTCTCAGAGATTATCTAGGTGAGAAATGAGCCAAGAGACTGTAACTATTAACAAATTGGTTGTATTTTTTATAGATTGAGGTATTCTAACATTATAGTTTATTTCGTTTTCAATAAATACGTAAGTGGCACAAAATCTGAAGCAGGAAAAGGAATACATAATAAAACCTCCCTCTCACTCCCCATCTCCTCCACTTAGTTTTTCTCCCAGAGACAGACACTATCAATGCATATATCTTTTCTTACTGCTTGTGCTTTATTCTAATATGATTGTTCTAATGTGATTGTTACATTGTTTTCCTCACTTGAGTTAAATTTCTTTTGTGTGTGTGGTTTTTGAGACAGAGTCTTACTTTGTAGTTCAGGCTGGCCTTGAACTCACGATGTTGCCTAGTCTGGCCTCAAACTCATGGCAGTCCTCCTGCCTTAGCCTCCTGAGTGCTAGGATTAGAGTGGGCACCCCTCCCCCATGCTGAACTGATTTTATTTAGTAAATTAGTTCTACTCTTGTTTTGTTCAAGAAAGTGTTAAAGCTCCATGTGTGTAAAACTGAGAGGAAAAATGAAGCAAACTAAAAGATAAGAACCCTTTTGCTTTCAAAACAAAGTGAAAAACCACACCATGATTTATGAGGCTATCCACAAACTGGCATCAGTTTACTTCTTCAGCCACAGCACCCACTTTGTGCTCTGGATACATTGAACTCTCAGTTCCCCAAAGATGCTATTTATTCTCTTTCCATCATCTGGATCTTTGCACAGACTTCTGCGGGTACATTCCATCTCTCCTTTGTCTTATTTATGTGACAGCTCAGCTTGGTCTTCACTTCCCCAAAGTAATCTGAAATGTTTTTCTCTAAGTTGCTGTTAGAATTTCTCTCTCATTCATTAGTTGCCTCCTGTACTTTCCCAGCCATAACATTTACCAAACTATCCTTTAGTTGGTTTTTCACTCAGGGTAGCCAATGCCCAAACTATACTTTTCTAATGTTTTCTCTTTTTCTTCTTGTAGAATTAGCCCAACTCAGTGCAATGTCACATAAAAGTCTGCTTTTACAACTCTAGGAGGAGGTTGAAAGTGTAACTCAGTACTGATGGTAACTTGGATCATGTAAGCCAAAGACTTTA
>PVIC010047396.1:0-13896 GCA_004025085.1 Thryonomys swinderianus | reverse complement strand
TTGTGTTTAAATCTGGGTTACATTCCCAAGATATTATTTGCACACATGCAAATATTCCAGGATATAAAATATCATATTTGAAAGATGAGATACTTCTGGACTCAAGAATTTTTTTTTTTTTTTTTTTTGCTTTATGGAGACAGGGTCTTGCTTTGTAGTTCAGGCTGGCCCTGAGCTCACTATGGTGCCCAGGCAAGCCACCGCGAACTCAGCAATCCTCCCGTCTCTGCCTCCCGAGTGCTGGGATTACAGGCGTGAGCCACCATGCCCAGCATTATATGTGGTAACCGGGGATCGAACTCAGGTCCTTACACTTGCGAGGCAGGCGCCGGAACCACTGAGCTAACCCTCTGGCCCTGGACTCAAGAAATTTAGTTAAGGGCTGGGATTTAGCTCAGTGGTTCCAGCATCTTCCTGGCAAATGCAAGGTCCTGAGTTCTTACCTCCCTACCATCACATATCACAGTGCTGGGCACAGTGGCTCATGCCTGTAATCTCAACATTTGGGAGGTAGAGGCAAAGGACTGCCATGAAACCATGAGTTCGAGGCTAGCCTGGGCTACATAGTGAGTGCAGGGGCAGCCTGAACAACAAAGCCTTGAGCTAACAATACAGACTCCTCAAATTGTAATCCTCTTCCCTCAACCTCCCAAGATCTGGAATTATGCTAACCTAGCTCAAAATTTTGATTAGATTATTGAGGTGGTATGCCATCTGAAATTATTGGTAATTTATGTACATATCTTCATTTCTGTCAAATAGTAAATTTAAAAGATCATTTTCCTATAAAATTTTGAGTTCTCAAATTTCAAAAAATAAATAGATAGGGCCAGAGATTTAGCTCAATGGTTCCAGTGCCTGCCTGGCAAATTCAAGTTCCCTGTTTCAATCCCTGTAACCACATAAAATACCAGGTGCAGTGACTGATGCCCACCAGCAATCAGTACCACATACCACAGATGATGGGTGTGGGAGCTCACGCCTGTAATCCCAGCACTTGGGAGGCAGAGGCAGGAGGATTATCATGAATTCGAGGCTAATGTGGGCTACATAGTGAGTTCAGGGCCAGCCTGAACTACAAAGTGAGACCTTGTCTCAAAAAAAATAGATAGACAGATGATAGATAGATAGATAGATAGAGAAGAAATTCAGTTAAGAGACACTCAATTTATATTTATTTAAAAAAAAATAATGCTCCTCTCAAAAAAAATTAAGATTTTGTGTTACCAAAGGCAGGCACCAGAGGGAGCCACTACAAAGAATCATTCCAGGTTTTTTTCTTGGAAAAAGGAAGCTCACCATACAGGGAGTTTTAGAAGACATCTGAAAAGCTAACCATTTTAGTACTAGATTATTATATTCACCCAATTATATAAAAGTTCATTCTCTTTTCATCAAAACAAAAATCCAAATAAAGCTAAATATTTTTCAATAAGAATTGGAATTGAATTGGAAATTAATTAGAAATTCAGGAACTCAGGTCCTGGGATGTAGCTCAGTGATGCTGTGCCTACCTGGCAAGTGCAAGGTCCTAAGTTTAACCCCCATACTGAAGAACAAACAAAAGAACAAACAAACAAACAAAGAAATTTGAGAACTCAAAATTTTACAGGAAAATGATCTTATAAATTTACTGTTTGACAGAAATGAAGATATGTACATAAATTACCAATAATTTCAGATGGCGTACTACCTCAATAATCCAATCAAAATTTTAAGCTAGGGCCAGATGGTTAGCTCAGTGGTTCCGGGGCCTGCCTCGCAAGCGCAAGGTCCTGCGTTGGATCCCGGTAACCACATACAATGCTGGGCGTGGACACACGCCCACCAACAATCAACACCGCATACCACAATGCCGGGCGTGGTGGCTCACGCCTGTCATCCCAGCACTTGGGAGGCAGAGACAGGAGGATTGCTGAGTTCGCGGCGGCTTGCCTGGGCACCATAGTGAGCTCAAGGCCAGCCTGAACTACAAAGCGAGATCCTGTCTCAAAAAAAAAAATTTTTTTTGAGCTAGGTACGGTGTGAACAGGCATAATTCCAGATTTTGGGAGGTTGAGGGAAGAGGATTACAATTTGAGGAGTCTGTATTGTTAGCTCAAGGGCAGACAGAGCTACACAGACTTGTTTTTGTTTTCTAGAAGGGAGGTTTTAGGACATAAAATGAATTGGTAATTCTTTATATACTAATAGGTTTGCTTGCTTGTTTATTTATTTATTTAGAGACAGGTTCTCACTTTGTAGTTCAGGCTGGCCCTGAGCTCACTATGTAGCCCAGGCAAGCCGCAAACTCAGCAATCCTCCTGCCTCTGCCTCCCGAGTGCTGGGATTACAGGCTTGAGCCACCACACCTGGCATTTTGGTGTGTGGTACTAACTGCTGGTGGGCATGAGTCACCACACCTGGTATTGTTGTATGTGGTTACCGGGAATTGAACCAGGGACCTTGTGCTTACTAGGCACTGGAACCACTGAGCTAAATCTCTGGCCCCTTTTACTAATATAAACACTTCTGTCCAAATCTACTGATGGCTCAAAAGTAAATGGTTTAGGTTGGGAATGTAGCTCAGAACACTTGGTTAACATATGTGAAGCCTCTGGTTCAATCTTTGGTACCATTTTTTTTTCTTTTGGTACCAGGGATCAAATTCAGGACCTGCTTGCGAGGCAGGTGCCGGCTTGATACCACTTTAAATAAGAGTTTAAATACAATTTGTAAGGGAAGCATGGTAGTGCACACCTATAATCCTAGCCTTGTGAGGCTGACACAGAAGGATCACAAATTCAAGCACACCCAAGCAACTAGAAACTTAGCAAGACCCTGTCTCAAAATACAAAATAAAAAAGGACTATGGATGTAGATCAATGTGAAGGCTCTGAGATCAATTTGCAGTACTGAACTGAAAACAAAAATGTATGAACTGTCAGGGATTTAGCTCAGTGGTTCCAGCACCTGCTGCACAAGCACAAGGTCCTGAGTTCAATCTCCAGTACAAAAACAAACAAACAAACCATTAATTCATTACTCAACCACTACTTCAGAACAACAATAGTGCCTTTGTTCCTTACTATCTCTCCCTATTTAAGCAATTTAAATATTATCTATAGTTAAATATGCACTCAGATCCCAATTTTAATAGGAAAAACTAGACATAAGATATTTGTTAGTGCTATTAGTAAAACTGTGATATCATGCTGTGCAGGCAAATCTGTAAGCATACTGGAAGAACAATTCCTTAGAAGTAGAACAGTGTAAATCCTGAGGTCATATTCTTATTTTAGGTTTCTGGTAAACTATTTCTCTAAAAAGGCTGTGTGATTCATTCTCTGTTCAACAACTTTTGTTGCTTTGGACTTGTAGTGTAGCCTAAACCAATATTGTCATGTTATTTAGCATTGTTATTCTAAAACATTTAAACATATTTGGCATATTTGGCAAAATGGCATCATGTGGTTTTTTTAACTTTGACTTCCCTTCATTATTACTAATAAGATTTCCTAGTAAGATTTTCTTCACTTTGTTTTGCAGTACCAGGGATTAAACTTCCAATTTTGCAATTGCCAGGCAGGTGCAGTGCCAACTGAGCTATATCCCCACTCTATGTTCACGTTTGTTGACCAGAAGATTTTGTCTTTTCTTTCTTTTGTTTCTCCCATCATACTCAGGGCTTCCACATAGAGCTGTATCCCCAGCCCTTTTTAATCTGAGACAAAACCTCATTAAGCTGATCAAGGGTCCAAACTGGCCTTGAACTCATAATGTTCTTCCTCTAGCCTCTCAAATACTGGGCTTACAGATGCATGCAAACATTCTTGTCTCTTATTTATTTGGTACTAGCGACTGAATCCAGGATCCAGGGCTTTTACACTGAACTATATCCCCAATAGCACCCACCCACCCCCTTACGGAACTAGGGGTTGAATTCTGGCCCTGTGCTTCCAAGAGAGGTGTGGTACCACTTAAGCAAAATCACTGGCCCCTCTTAGTTCTTTTTAAATTTTTTTTTTTTTTTTTTTTTAGATAGGGTCTTGCTTTGTAGTCCAGGCTGGCCCTGAGCTCACTATGTAGCCCAGGCAAGCCTCGAACTCAGCAATCCTCCAGCCTCTGCCTCCTGAAGGCTGGGATTAAAGGCATGAGCCACCATGTCCAGCTAGTTCTTTTTAATTAAAAAAAATGTACTTATTAATTTTTTTTTGCAGTCCTGGGCATGAACCTATGCCCTTTGCACTGAGATACACCCCCAAACTCAACCTTCCTTTTTGAAATTCTGGCACAGGGTCTTGTTAAGGTGCTCAATTGCTCTGGCTAGGCTTGATTTGCAACCCTGCCTCAACCACCCAGAATGCTGAGTTTATAGGTGTGTACCTTTAGTACTCTCAGCCTTACTTTTTATTTTCAAACAGGGTCTTGCTAAATTGCCTTGGCTAGCCTGAATTTGCCATCCTCCTGCTTTAGCCTCCCAAGTGGCTAGGATTACAAGTGTGTGCCACTATATCTGGTATAGGAGCTTTTAAAAAAAAATGGTAAAAAATTATGTAATCCTTTGTAAGTGTTATATACATAATTAAAAAGGGTTGTTTTTGTCCTCAGATATGCAGTGACATTAGGTATGTGATGACATGAACTTAAAAGCATCAGCTTGTGCCTGAGAGAGACATGGGAGAAGAAATTCTGTGTTCTCTACTCAGCTTTGGAGAAGTAATAGGTGAGTTAGAGAAAATTAAACATGAAGAGAAATGATGTACTATATAAGTCCTGAAGCTGTGGAATCAGCAACAAGGAAATGATGTTCATTATGATCCAAGATCTCCGACATTTCAGTTACCTTACTGCAGTGAGGACATATCTTCAGGCACCTTCGTATTGTTATCTTATGCCAGTGGTGGCGAACCTATAGCATGTGCTGCAGCGGTTTGTTTGTTATTACCAGAAGATGTAAAAGGTTCGCTATCGCTGCTCTAGACCAATACTCACAACATATGGCCACTAACATACCACAATGCCCATAAACCTGCACGTGTCACAGCATCTGTTGTGTCAATTAGCACAGGTCTGTTCAAAACAAAATAATCAGGGCTAGGGATTGAGCTCAAGTGGTATCACACCAACTTTGGAAGCACAAGGGCCCTAGTTCGAATTTCTAGTACTGCAAAAAAAAGGAATCATTTCAAGCTGGGCACAGAGCCACTGAGTTAAATCCTCAGCCCTAAAGTAATCATTTCAAAGGTATTCAAACAGTGATCAACTTATTTAGGCTTCTAGTAATATAAAAGCCAAGTTACCATGTGGATGGGACTTGAACCACAATTCTTGAGCCTTCTAAACTGATTTGGGGAGCGTAGGCTTCTTTATTTTCAATCTGTGCTGTATCAACCACCACCTGAGAGAGAAAGAAGAACAGCCACCAGCTTTCAGAAAGGAAAATGAATCACAAACATATCCACTCTATCAGCCTGTCAGTGCTGAGTGATCCTGGCAGGAACTATTTCCCTGGCAGTGTAGTTATGCGAGGACCAGTTAGGGCCCCATGAAGACAACAGCAAGTAATGAATAGAGAAACACTTCATTAATGCAAAACCAGTTTTGGGGTGTGGGATTTTCTTTCTTTCTTTTTTTTTTGAGACAGGGTCTCACTTGCAGTTCAGGCTGGCCCTGAGCTCACTATGTAGCCCAGGCAAGCCTCAAACTCAGTAATCCTCGTGCCTCTGCCTCCCTAGTGCTGGGATTACAGAAGTGACCCACCACGCCCAACTTTGTTTTTGAGACAGGGTCTCACTATACAGTTTAGACTGGCCTTGAATTCACTATGTAGCCTAGGCTTGTCTTGAATTCCAAGCAATCCTTCTGCCTCAGCCTCCTAAAGGCTGAGATTACAGGTGTACACCACTGCACCTGGCACGGGTGGATTTTTTGAATTTCTAAGCACTTAAAGAACTTTTCTACATTATGAATGTTAATCAGGAATTGCTCTTTATCTTAGTATTTTTAAATTATCTATATTTGAAGGCCAGGGATTTAGCTCAGTGGTTCCCGGCATCTGCCTGGAAAGCACAAAGTCCTGAGCTCTATCCCCAGTACCACATACCACAATGCTGGTCATGGTGGCTCATGCCTGTAATCCCAGCACTTGGGAGGCAGAGGCAGGAGGATTGCCAAGAGTTCAAAGATAGCCTGAACTATAAAATTAGATCCTGTCTTAAAAAAACCAAAAAACAAAGAAGTATTCTCTGTATTGAAAGAAGTAAAATTGTCATTAAAATTAAAGCTTCAGAGAAGCCCATTTGTAATGACTGGATACAAACCAGAAGTTGGATGAGACTGTTTTAAAGATTATTTTACTCTGAGCCAGGTGTGGCAGTGCATGCTTGTAATCCCAGCACTTGAGAGGCAGAGGCAGGAGGGCTGCTAAGAGTTTGAAGTCAGACTTGGCTATACAGTGAGTTCAAAGCCAGCCTGAATTGCAGAGAAATGCCCCATCTCAAAGAACCAAAACCATATCTATTATTTCAGGATGCGTTAAGCTGCTAGAGGTACTTATCATGATTCCAAATTCAGCCCTCAATGCAGCTGGTTTACACTGCTATAAACAAAGCTCCCACAGATGGTCTTTCAGAAAAGATTTCCTGTCCAAGGAATAGCCTTTGTTCAATCAGACAGGTGTTTCCTTTCTCCTCCTAGCCCCAGAACCACAATCTAAAGGTTCTCTGTCAGTCAGACACAAAGGGGCCTTGCACACAGTGGACAGAGAACTAAGAAGTTGTTTTTGGTCTCAGAATAAGATGGGACTTTTTTTTGTTTTTAATTTGCAGTGTTTTCTCAAAACAGCCTCTATACTCAGCCTACGTGCATACTCCTTTAGAAGACTACAGGGTCATGGTTCTCCTACTTTCAGCTAAGTGGTCTATGGGAATATGATCAGCTTTCCAAAGGTAGTGAGTTCTTCAGTGGTTCAGAAGCCACCTCCAGTCTACTCCCTTTGTTGGGGTTCCTATACTGAGGAATAGGTCCTAAAGGAAACAGCTTATCTCTGTGGACAAGTCCTCAATGGCTCCCTAGCAATGCAGCACTGCCCTAAGCTGGCCCACCTGTGCTCTCACCTGCTTGAAACAAAAGACAAAGACAAGAAACTTCCCAATAATTCCTTCTGTCTCTTTTTTGGTTTTTGAGACAGAGTCTCATGATGTAGTTCAGACTGGCCTTGAACTCACTATGTGCCCCATACCAATGAACTCATGGCCATCCTGCTTCAGCTTCCAAGTGCTGAGTTGTGGCTACCATGCCTGGCCCCAATAGTTCTTTTCATGGGTGAAGGAGAATTCAGACTTAAAGAATTCTTTAATTTTGAAAATCTCTTATTAGCTTCCTTTAACCTTTGACTGTTGTTTACTAGAAAGTAGAATCAAGTGCATAAGGTTTTGTTTATTGATGCCAAAGGGGTCAGCAGAGATCTGGGACATGAAGTGCCTGGATGGGGTACAACCAATAGCAGTGTGCAAAGGAGAGGCCTCTTAGAGGAGGGGATCTTGAAACTGATCCCTGGAAAATGAGAGGGGCAACCTATATGAAGATCAGAGATGAGTCTCTAAGCAAAAGGAGGCTCAAGTGCAAAGCCCTGAGATGAGCAAGCTTGGCATTCCTGAACAGCAGAAAACATCCACTGTAGCTGCAGAGTAGTTGAGCCAGGTCAAGGGGCCCTGTCACATGGTCACTACCATAATGCTTCCCCTACATGCGGCATGCCTGCAGCACTCTGCAGCTAGGTTTCCTACAAATACATATTATTACTCTCTAAGGAAAATCTCTCAGTCTCTCTCAGTCTCTATTTCTCTCTCTTTCTCTCTCTCTCTCTCGACACAAAGGATTGAACCCAGGTCCTTCATACTGAGCTATAACCAGTCTTTAAAAAACTTTTATTTTGAGACAGGTCTTCCTAAGTTATTCCACATGAGCTCAAACCTGTGATCCTCCTGCCTCAGTCTCCCAAAGTGCAGGGATTATAAGTGTTTCCCTGTGCCCAGCTACGGACAGACTTTAATGCTGCTCTTCCTTAACCCATGTTAGAACTAATGAATTTTGAAAGTCATCCAATATTTTCACACATATGCCTGCACCACACCCTCATGAATTTGAAATGTCTCTATTCTTTTTTTTTTGAGACAGGGTCTCGCTTTGTAGTTCAGGCTGGCTCTAAGCTCACTATGTAGCCCAGGCAAGCCTCAAACTCAGCAATCCTCCTGTCTCTGCCTCCCGAGTGCTGGGATTACAGGCATGAGCCACCACGCCCAGCAAAATGTCTCTATTCTCTTACTGATCACACACACTCTCTCTCTCTCTCACACACACTCACCAGTCCGGCCTGGCCAAATAGCAGCTGCACCGCAGTCTTGCAGGCACCCCGCCATGTGGATGGGCATACTTGGTTGAGTACTTCAGTCACAGGAACATCATCCCTGGGTGTGATTCCATTATAGCAACCTGCTTCCTTTATCAGTTGTAACATTGTATGCTATGGATTGATAAGACAGAGTTCACAGCTTAAGACAAAGCCATGCAGGATTCTAAAATTTGCGGGAATGTATGAACAATATCCTCAAGAGAAAAGCATATTAAGTATACCCAAATCCTGTCATATTAAGTTCTTAAGAAATTATCAAGACATTTTCCCAATTCTATAGTATAAATTGAAGATGTAGAAACACATGTATTAATATACATATATAATTTGTTTTTCTTTTGTTTTTGTTTTGTGGTACTAAGGACTGACTCAAGGGCCACTGTAGTAAGCTACATTCCCAGACATTGTTATTTTTTATTTTGAGATAGGATCTCACTAAATTGCTAAATTGCTCACATTGGGCTTAAACTTGTGAGCCTCCTGCCTCTGCCTCCCAGTGTATTGATGTTACAGGGTTTTTTCTTTTCTTCTTCTATTTCTTTCTTTTTGTTTCTAAGTACTAGAGAGTAAACAAGGGACTCACACATGCTAGTCAAGTACTCTAGTACTGAGTTACATTAAGTATCCCAGTCTGTTTGTTTTATCTCTGTCTATTAGTTTTTAAGAATTTCCATTTCTTTTTGCAGTACAAGGAATTGAGCCCAGGGTGTCATGTACGCTAGGTAAGTACTCTACCAATAAGCTATATCCCAGCCCTTTTTTTTTTTTTTTTTTTTTTGAGACAGGGTCTCGCTTTTTAGTTCAGGCTGGCCCTGAGCTCACTATGGTGCCCAGGCAAGCCACCTCGAACTCAGCAATCCTCCTGTCTCTGCCTCCCAAGTGCTGGGATGACAGGCGTGAGCCACCACGCCCAGCATTGTGGTATGCGGTGTTGATTGTTGGTGGGTATGAGTCTCCACGCCCAGCATTATATGTGGTTACCGGGGATCGAACTCAGGACCTTGCGCTTGCGAGGCAGGCGCCGGAACCACTGAGCTAACCCTCCGGCCCCCATCCCAGCCCTTTTTTAAAAAGACTTTTTTGTGAAGCAGGCCAGGTTGGCCTTGAATTTGAAATCTTCCTGCTTCACCCTCCTGAACAGCTGGGATTAATACATTTATGCCACCACAGTGAGCTACACATATGATTTTTATCTGTATTAGCACAAAAGGTAGCAACCGGTTGAGGAATTTGGAAATCTTACATCTCTATAAATAAGGAATCAAAATTACCTAAGTAAATGCCAATCAAAAACCTCAATTTTATTTTGGATGATCAAGTGTTCAGGTACATAGGCTCTGGAAATATCTCATAGGGCACTTTCAAAACTTTTAGGTTTAAACACTTGAATATAACTTGGTTGGGATGTATCTCATTTAAAGTCACCACACACAGCTCAGTGGTAAAGAACTTGCAGCATGTGTAAAGCTTTGGGTTCAAACTTCAGCACCACAAAAAAGGAAAAAGTTACCAAATGGTCTGTTTCAGACATTATTGAGGAAGGCCAGAGTCTTCTTCCTTGACCCCCAGTTAGTGTGTGTGTGTGTTTGTGTGTATGTGTGGTGGTGCTGGTGGTGGTAGGGTACTGGGGATTGAACTCAAGGGTGCTCCTACCCTTATGGCACCCTCTCAGCACTATCTTATTTTTTTTTGAGACATGGACTCCTGAATTGCCTAGCTGGATTTGAACTTGCAACTTTCCTGCTTCAGCATCCTAAGTAAGTGGTATTACCGGCATATACCACTACACCCAGCTCTATTTTAACTATATTCTTCACAAGCCCTTAAATTCTCCTTAAGAACTCTTTCTCCAAGTTCATGCTTCGTTGCTAGAATTCCATGGGAAGGTACCGTCTTAAGTTTTAGATTGTCGGCGGCAGACTCGTTAAAGGAGACACCCTTCAGGAAGTGCGATCCTATCTGCACAGGAACCGTGGGAAGCTCACACTGCATGGGCTGCGGGGGAGTCTGCCTGCGCCCAGTCTGCTGGGCTTCTGCCTCGCTGCAGCAGCCCTGCAAAACAATCGGATGGGAGATGAGGTGATCCACAGTTCACCTGTCATGCTACATCATGCAAACATTTTCCAAAGCTCCTAAGAGCTATCAGATAGAAAAGTATACCTGCAAACTTGCTTCAATTGCCTTTGGATTCAGGTGGAAGCCAGCCTTCATTGCATATTCACAGTGGCCTAAACTTTCCAAAGCTATTTTATATGCCTGCAAATAAATTATTATCAAGAACTAAGATTATATAGCAGATCTGAATATGATACAATCCAACAGGAATTTGAAATTTTTACAATTATTACAAATTTTTTTTTTTTTGCTTTTTGAGACAGGGTCTCGCGTTGTAGTTCAGGCTGGCCCTGAGCTCACTATGTAGCCCAGGCAAGCCGCCACAAACTCAGCAATCCTCCTGTCTCTGCCTCCCGAGTGCTGGGATGACAGGCGTGAGCCACCATGTCCGGCATTGTGGTATGCGGTGTTGATTGTTGGTGGGTGTGTCTCCATGCCCAGCATTATATGTGGTTACCGGGGATCGAACTCAGGACCTTGCGCTTGCGAGGCTGGTGCCGGAATCACTGAGCTAACCCTCCGGCCCAATTATTACAATTTTTAAGGCCAATTGGTACTTTATTATATTTTCTAATTGGCTCAACATCCCAACTCTAATTCCTTCCCTCATTTGTATCACTTGGATATTAATATGCCAATTTTGAAAAACTTACTTGCAAAGCACTGTCAATTTTTACGTTCAGTTCTTTTAGCTGGTGCTCAGGAATTGCTGCACTTTGAGAACAGAAGAGCTGCTGAACTTCAATTCCTGCCAGGCAGCCATCACAGCCTCTTTCTCTTAATCTAGATGTTGCCTACAACATAAATAACGACTGGTAAATACATGAAGTTGTTAAAAGTTACTAGCAAAATTAAAACAACAGCAGCAACAACAACAGCTCTAGTTAAAGCAAAGCACAAAGACATCTAAACACTGGATATAAACCAGAGGTTCTGGATTGTCCATATTAAGAAGTAAGCAGTCTGAAATTTTGAAAGCCTAAATTAACCACTTTGAGGAGAAAACAAATCTGATATAGCATCACTTTATATTAGAAAACCTGGGAGGAAAAAGACTGGCATACCTGTTGTTTTTTATACATATAAAACATTCATGTAGTTCCAATTTCCCTGCTTCAAAAAGACAGATTACTTAGAATATTGGCATTTGGGACTTGCAGAATAAAAAAATAAGGACGAACACAAGGTTGAGTGTTCCTATGCACCAAGGTAAAAAATTACAAAACAGAACAGTAGAAAACAAACATTAGCACGCACATGAAAAAACTGAGCTTTTGAAATATGTACAAAAAATAACTTATTCAGAGACATGAGGATTGCTGAGTTCCAGGCTTGCCTGGGCTACATAGTGAGCTCAGGGCCAGCCTGAACTACAAAGTGAGACCCTGTCTCAAAAAAAACAAACAAACAAAAAAAAAAACCCCAAAACCCAAACCCTTCTTGTTCAGTTATTAAGTTTGTTAAATCATATATGTTAAAGCAAGACAGAAAAGCAGAAACTAAACTGTTATAATAAAACAGACGTGTGTGGGTTAAGACTAGAAGACAAAGAAGAAAAATATGTGACTTATTAGATTAGTGAAGAGATCTAAAATGAACTAACTCACTTATCATTTTTCTTTTCCTTTTTTTTTTGTGGGGGGGGGGTGGTTTGCTTTGTAGTTTAGGCTGATCCTGAGCTTACTATGCAGCCCAGGCAAGCCTCGAACTCATGGCAATCCTGCCTCTGCCTCCTCAGTGCTGGGATCACAGGCATGAACCAGCCACCATGCCTGCACAGTAGTACGTAGTACTGATTGCTGGTGGGTGTGAATCACCATGTCCGGCACTGTGGAATGTAGTTTCTAGGGATCAAACTCAGGACCTTGCGCTTGCAAGGCAGGTGCTGGAACCACTGAGCAAAATCTCTGGCCCCTTTTCTTTCTTTTTTTTTTTTTTGAGACAGGGTCTCGCTTTGTAGTTCAGGCTGGCCCTGAGCTCACTATGTAGCCCAGGCAAGCCGCCGCGAATTTAGCAATCCTCCTGTCTCTGCCTCCCAAGTGCTGGGATTACAGGCGTGAGCCACCATGCTGGGCACTGTGGTATGTGCTATTGATTGCTGGTGGGCGTGAGTCACCACGCCCAGCAATATATGTGGTTACCGGGATCAAACTCAGGACCTTGCGCTTGGGAAGCAGGCGCCGGAACCACTGAGCTAAATCTCC
The DNA here is from genome assembly GCA_004025085.1 of Thryonomys swinderianus. Lineage (NCBI taxonomy): Eukaryota > Metazoa > Chordata > Mammalia > Rodentia > Thryonomyidae > Thryonomys > Thryonomys swinderianus. The sequence goes on along the minus strand of PVIC010047396.1, from coordinate 1,182 downwards.
AGCCCTCCGGCCCCTTTTCTTCTTGCAATTATATTTGTGAAACAAATAATAGTTTTTATCAGAACTCTTTGTTTTTCAAAGCCAAGGGAGGAACAGCAATATTTACCAAACTCATAGGACTATATGAAAATTACTTATAGTTCCAATTGTGTAACATTTCAAAACTTTAGTTTCACTAATTATATATTAATATCCATTCCAACCATTTCCTGAATCCCAAATGTGTTATAGTCTAAAACCACCACTAAAGTAACCAGAGTTTTGCTATGTTGCCCAGGCTCAAATTTGCTGTGTAATCCAAGCTGGCCTTGAACTCAAGATCCTCATCTTAGCCTTGCTTGCTAGGCTTACAGGTGCATGCCGCCATGCCCAGCTCCCATTTGATTTTGTAAGTGGCTGTCAGCCAAATATTTAACTCACAAAATGTTATGCTAGCTATTGCCGGATATACTTAAAGCCTACAACCTGACCCCAGTGGTCCGGAGCTGATAGCCTCATGAACAGAAAAGGTAAACAATACTTTGAAAGAAGTAAAACACTGTAATGGGAAGCACCTGAGATGCTGAGAAAGAAGCATTTAAACTAAATTAAAGAAGGTAGTCAAAGGAAATGTGCCCATATGGGGTAGGATGGGTGAAGGTGTATCAGCACCAGCAAAAAGGTCCTAACACAGCTCAAGGAACCTAGGAAAAGAAAGGCATAGCCAGAGAAAAGTAGCCCAGGGTAACACGGGGAATAGGAGCCTCAGATGAGGCTGGTGAACAAGGCAGGAGCCTGACACAGCACGATAATGCAGATCATGGTGAGGGGTCCCCACTTTACCATAAGGAAATGAGAAGCTACATCAAAATTTTAAAACAAAGGCTACCAAAAGAAAAAAAAAAAATCCCGGCTACAAGGGGCTGGGGATTTAGTGCAAGTGGTACCGCAGCTGCCTTGGAAGCACAAGGACTCGAGTTCAATCGCTGGTACCGCAAAAAACAAAAAACAAAACAAAAAAAAAACTACTTCATGTGCCGGGCATGGTGGCTCATGCCTGTAATCCCAGCACTCGGGAGGCAGAGGCAAGAGGATTGCTGAGTTCAAGGCTTGCCTGGGCTCCATAGTGAGCTCAGGGCCAGCCTGAACTACAAAGCGAGACCCTGTCTCAAAAAAAAAAAAAAAAAAAAAAAAAAAAAAAAA
>PVIC010047395.1:0-13914 GCA_004025085.1 Thryonomys swinderianus | reverse complement strand
GCAAGCCTCGAACTCAGCAATCCTCCTGTCTCTGCCTCCCGAGTGCTGGGATGACAGGCGTGAGCCACCACGCCCGGCACTGATTGCTGGTGGGCGTGAGTCTCCATGCCCAGCAATGTATGTGGTTTCCGGGGATCGAACTCAGGACCTTGCGCTTGCGAGGCAGGCGCCGGAACCACTGAGCTAACCCTCCGGCCCAGAATACTAAAGCTTTTGAGCAGGTTTTTGGGGACAGGTGCAATCTTCTGGTTCACCTGAGAGGGTCTCTGACTCTCAGGAAGCCTCATCCACAGACCCCAGGCTCGGAAGGAGGCTCCGCCGGTACAGGTCGGTGCAGAGGCGGGAGCCATCTGAAGAGGTGCCCGGGAACCGCCTGTGTCTCTGACCACACAGCCCTCTGTTAGTGAAGGCCACGAGTTAGACTTCAAAGAGCATGAACACCCTTTGGTCTAAGTATCACGTGCCTGATTAAATGCGACTCCCGAATATCTTACATAAGGTTTATTGTTGCTTAACAAAAGACCACCATGAACAAAGTTAGCCTCACAAGCCCTGTAAAAATTACTCTTGGGATAAACAATCAATTTCTGGTATTAGTTTTGAACCAAAATAAACTCTCCTGCGTTTGTTAGTATGGTTCAGAACATCTGCTCTGGACAGGAAGTGATGAAATGAAGCATAAAACTGCTCTTGGTTTGTCACCATGAGAATTTCCTTGACCAGAACTGAAGAGGATCATGGGAAAAGGCTGCTTTCATGACCACATTTACGGGTATGTAGCCTTCTGAATCCTACATCACACAGTAGATGGGCCCCCATCCAATCTCTGCGGCTTTCCAGTAGGTATAAATACCAGTGACTCTCTAAGAAAATAATACATTAGCAATAAAAGATACTTGTGGGCCAATATATTTCCAATTTATTCTATGTACCTTTTAACCTTCAATAGTTAATAAGGAATGGCTCCTAAAAAGAAGCTAGCGCTCCTGGTAGTCAAAAGTTTCTCAGTCTTCGAGAAGTTATTACCAGCATATCTTGATGTCAGTGCACATTTTCCTTGAAAATGTACGGTTCCTGCCAAAAGAGCGGTAGCTTATTTAGATCTGCATGCTTCACTCTAATAAAAGTGCAAAAATTCGTAACAGTTGTCCCGTGTCAATCGCTAGCTGAAAACAGATACTCGGCAGATATGAAATCCGGAATAAGATCTATATCTCTTTAAAGTTCTCCTCTAGGGTTTTTCTGAAGCAGACCTCATCTGATATTTCAGACCATTTCTAACTAAGACAGCTCTTGTAATTTGAACTATTTTGTATCATTTTGCTCATTCTTTTTAAAGCTTCTCCAGGCATTCTTATCCTCCTACTTGCTTGATTTTGAGAGTTTTATGTGACGATAAGAGAATTATTAAAAAACAAAGGCCGAAATCAGTGACAGTCACTAACTCTACTAATATTAGTGGGGAATACCAACTGGGGAACTGGAACAAGAAGAATGTATTTTGTTGTTAAATTAATATAATTTAAACAAGTCGCTTCCTCAGATGTTTTCCACGATTTGTTTATATGTAGTAAAAAAAAAAAAAACAAAACGAATGAATTGGAGCTTTGTGTTCTACCTTCTAACCCAGATTTGAAGATTATGATGGATTGAGAGTTAATGTTAAAGGAGAAAAGACAAAAAAAAAAAAAAAAAAAGGCTGTAAATTGTTACCCAAACTACTGAGAAAACTGATATTCACTCGCTTGTTGGTTAATAATTTCTGGAACATTTTAAATGTTCAGAGTACTGCACGGTAAGAAGTGTTTGGAGACAATATGTCAGTCATGCCTTTATCTTTTAAAAATATTTTTTACACCAAAGGTATTTTTAATCACTCAGATCCACTAGTGTTCTCACCCCGCTGACACATTTGACACAGTGAGCTCATCTGCTTCTCAAGCAGATAAAGAAGAAGGGGTTTGAAGAGGAGCTGAATAATTTACAAAAATATAAACAGTCAGATCCTCAGACTTTTACCCCAAAACCCCTTGAATCAAGGAATGTCATTATCTATATTTGCTTTGGTTTTCAGGATGCATAACGTGTCTTTGAAATTTTGCCCTTAAGAACGAGTGAAATAATCAGGACGAAACTATCAGAAGCTTCGCCCTTTACATCGGTACTTAATTTGTTAAACAACTTTCAAAAATCACACACACAATATACTTATTAAAGAACGCAACCATATAAAGTGCCTTGGAAATTGGGCACTGGCAAGATCATAATTTCTTACCCCTGTATACTTAAATTGACTTCAATAAATACACCAGTAAATGCATTTATTATTAAAAAGAAATTTCTTTAAAAATTCAAATCTTAACTTATTAAAAAATATAATAAAAGACTTTTTTGTACTTTAGTATGCAAGAACTAGATTGCTTGACCTCTCTTTTAATGACTTAATTAGCTGTACTAAAACCCAGCTGGGCCTCTGCTGACAACATAGCCAGATATTTCAATCAAGCGGTGTTATGGAGAATAAGTAATAAATGCTACCTTGTCGCCATACAGTCCCGAGCCATAGTGCATGCTGGTAATGCTAAATTTGATCAGTATGCCTCATATTTCAATTAGTCGTGGTCTGAATCCCTAAAACTGTGTAATGTGTATGAATTCTTGCTATCAGATATAGAGCCACAGGGTCCCACAGTTAGAAGCCATTGAGTTTGCTTTTAGTAGGAGCCAATTAATGGCAAAAATCTGCATTGCTTTTAAAATTTATAACCTCTCTTCCAGCTGCACCCACGGGTCCTGCCGTACTGTACACAACCAGATCCATATCACCGTCCGGAGTCAAACAGCTGCAAACGGCATTCTGTCCGCAGCAGTAAAAAAATCCTTTCGTACAGAAGCTTTTTTTTGAACCTCTTAGAAGTTCTTTTCAAAGCCCAGCAGCACTGGGCACTTTGAGGCAACGAGCGATTTAATACAGAGAGAAAGAAATCCACACCGAGGTGACCTCTTGGGGTACCCTAGGTTTTCAAACAGAGTGAAACCCTGCCAGTCCGGCTCCACACAAGGGCGGGCAAAGCCACTTCTCCTGACCAAGGCCAAGAAAATACAAACATATAAAACCTGACCCTCGTGCTCAGTTAACCCACTGAGGCCTACACAGTCATTAAAGCGAGGTGGTGCTGTCCCGTCGAACGCTGTGTGACTCACATAAAAACCGGGTCCCCAGACGTGCGCGCCAGGCCCAGACGGAGGCTAACAGCACATCTGTGGGACCGCGTTCCCGGCATTTGATCGCAGACCCAACTTTCTACATATTATGTGTAGGAGCCAGACTCTTTCTGACATATGATAAGACAGGAAATTTGGATGTGACCAGATTTAGTAACAAAGCATAATTCCTTTATGTATTGCTAATGCTGCACTTTCAAGATTATTAGGGAAATAGTTCGACTTTACGGTGTTCTATATCCCAAGTTACCTTATATATTCTATCCTGTAAGGCTTGAAATAGTTTGCTATTTGTCCATTAAAATGTTATTTGGAGAAAATAAAGTAGGCAGCTTCTTCATTTGCTCTATACAGAGGAATGGTGTATTCTGAAATGCATTTCACATTGTTTTTTATAAATATTTATATACCTTTCTATTTATGTAACATAGAGTGTAATAGAAAAGTTACCTGGAAAAAGAGGGTGAAAAAATACGAACTCTAAACAAGACAATAAAAATGTCGTACTAGGATAATACAAATGGCTGCCACAGTTATTTAAAGACAATAAAATCCTGTTTGACAAAATTCAACTGCTAATAACCAGCATTCTTTCTCACTGCTTAAATGCTGCAGTAAGACTTATAATGCCACTGTGAAATCATAAGCCTGCACTTCAAAGGTGTCGTATCTGTTACAAATTTAATCTTCGCTGCTTTGTCACCACTGATTCCAGCCCAGCAGCCCGGAGATGCAGCCCGGCAGCACTGTGTTGTCTCGGACAGCCTGGACCGGGCCGCCAGCTCCCTGCCAGGTGCCAAGACGGCCTCGGCCTGCTGCCCCTGCCCGCCCGCCCGCCGGCCGGTCCGGTCCATGTGGAAGGGACAGTGCGCTGCACAGGCCGACACATCGTAGGCCTCTCAGTAATGGAGACCAGTTCTATGTCTGATGCTATGAATGGCACTGGGCAGTATTCACTGTACTTCAAATATTCTTCCGAAGTACTTTATATTCACAGTTTCACAATTCACGTAAGTTAACATAAATTTGAAACTCGAGTCATCGTCCTGCATGCGGGGAGCTATTGTTCCATGAAGTATCAGGGACCTCAGGAATCAACACCCACGGGCTTCTCTCCGAATACTGAGCGCTTCCGCTTGTTCAAGTACCGCTTCTGAAACGCAGCTCTCACGCACACATCGCACACCCTCCGTTTCCTCCGGGTGCACCGAAGCCGCCTCCCACCTGTGTCCATGTCCACGAAGTGGTTCAGACAAGGGGCCACGGAGCGGGACACAGAAATCTCCTGCACGTCGGGGCTTCATCAGAAAACATTAAATCTGACTCACCAGAGTCATTACAGAAATGGATCCTTCCCAAGCACGGCTTCAGGCCTCTCAGCCAGCCGTGGCCTCCGTGCTTGCACGCTGAGTGTACAGGAGTGTGCACACGCAAAGAGCTGTCCCCTGCCAAAATACTGCGTGACTGCTGGACAAAACAGTACCTCGTGATGGCAGTCTTAAAACGGCACTGTTCTTGGGGACAATCTCAGCACCTCGCTCATCTGAACCGTTTAAATAATACTAGAAGGTACTCGCCAGTGAGCAGGGTGGGTTAAACACACCGCCAAGAAAATAAATGCACAGGAAATGGTATTTCTCACACCTCTCAGGAAACCACTCAGAGCCCTGAGATTCGACCTGAAGGTCATGCTCTCCATAAGCGACAGATTATCATTACAAAGTCTGTGCTAAAATGACATAAATATTATCTGCACTTTGTTAACGAATGTAATAGTCTAAGTGATGGCACAAGATAACTTTGGAAAACGAAAACACAATTTTTGGTATCAATGCTTTGCGTACAATGAAATATAAATGAGTAACAACACAGAGATGAAAAGTAAGTTTGTGAGGAAATTAAGAGAGAGAACACACTGCTTATTAAATATCCTGTTCTTACTAGGAAATAATCAGTTCTTTAAACAGATTTTTTTTCTCCCTATTGATAGGCCACTTAAAAGAATTTAATTCCAAATTACAGATGATGTGAGTTTAAACATATCCTTAACAGGCATGGTAGCGACACCATTATTATATTAAGTTTCCCATACGAGATTCACACTTGTGACTTTTCTCCGCCACTCATGAATGATGCATCAGCCCTAATTCGTGAAAATGAAGGTACATCACTGCCCGCGATCATGTGTTGTCTCTTTCTGTGCCTTGTGCACACGTGTCCTAGCTCACTACACATGAACGCATCTGCGCCAGGGTAAACGGATACACAGGATATGGAAATCAACACACATGGCTGCACGGGAACCACACACCCCCGTGTGAAGAGAGACACGCTTCACTCCAGAGCACACGATTTAACATGACTCCTCCGTCCGTGTCGCGGGTGCCACGTGGCAAACGAAACAGATGCCATCGTTATAAAGCCACGGAGAGATTTTTCTACATGCCAAGGGATGAAAATGGGAACACGTGAGCCCAGAAACCAGAGACCATATGCGTCATTCCTGAAGAACTTTTCTCTAGCCTTTTCCCCTTTAAAAAATATTCCTCTCAGCACTGATTAAAATCTCACTGCCACGCTACGTTAAGTAGTGTTTTAAACATTGAATTTCTGCATCCGCCTTTTCTCTATCAGTGCTAAGATATAGCAATAGTAACTCATTTCTTTTTCTTTTCTTTTTTTTTTTTTTGGAGACAGGGGCTCGCTTTGTAGTTCAGGCTGGCTCTGAGCTCACTATGTAGCCCAGGCAAGCCTCAAACTCCGCAACCCTCCTGCCTCTGCCTCCCGAGTACTGGGATGACAGGCGTGAGCCCCCACGCCTGGCAGTAACTCATTTCTTAAAAGGATAATTATTCAAAGAACAGTTTGGGAAAATAAAAATCTGGTTTCATTTTCATCGATGGTTCTGTTACAGGAGTTATTCCAAGTTCTGCCCTGAACAGACTCACAGCCCCCATCCCCACCCCGGGTCTGTGGCCCAGAGAAAGAACCCGAAGACCCGGGGGCTGGTGACACGGGGGGCGAACGGGGGGGAGGGGCTTCTAACTTCTGTTACTTCAAACATAAATAGCACTGGCCACATTGAAATAATTCTTTCTAATTAAATAGATGAATTTAATAAGATATTGAAGTTTTTAATTTGTGTGTAATAAAGTTTCTTAAAATGCTGCTTCAGGCAATAAAAGCAGGATTTAGTGACTTAAGAAGCAAGAATAAAATATTTTTACAGAATAGATTTAAATATTATACAGATAGTCAAATGCCCATGTTCAGAATTTCTATAAAGGTTATTGTAGCAATGTAATCCATTCCATGTAAATCATATCCACATAAAATCATTTGGAACATTTTTAATAGCAAGTCATTTTATAATCATTATTCACATTCTTTGTTAAGTATTATTTAAAATTAAAACTAAAATAATGTAGATGTGTAGAGATGTTATTCACATGTTTATTATACTAAGGATGAATTACATACTTAATGTCATATAAGATATAATTTTTTACTAAAAATGTAACTTGTATTTGTGGTTATGCATGCTTTTTATTGCTTCTCTGATTTTTTCAAAACAAATTTAAAATCAAGTATGTTTCTTATGCTTTCAAATCCAGAATTTTTCATAACTCTCATGAAATACTATTAAACGTGTTAAATCACCTAGGTTATATTTTAAATTCTACCGTATTTCTCAATTTACAAGTAAATTTCATGATTCTCAAATTTTATAGATACTGATAACATGTAAGGATTCTACCAGCTTTAATTAGACACAGCGTGACTGAAAAGCTGACGGGAGAAGAGTAGTATGTATAGATCAATTTCAAAATCGTAAAGACAATAAAAATAAACAGGTGGAGATATTCAACATTTTAAGTTGCATTATGTAGGAAATGCTTTTCTCCCTAGGAAAAAAATTTTTGAAGGTCTAATTTCTGTTGAAGTGCTAAAGAAATAAAATGTGTTAATCCTTAACACACTATATTTTTAACATGTTTAAATTGTGATTCAAAGAAATACTTTTACCAAGGTAATAAATATACCCAAGAACAGTGTAAGACAAACACAAGTTTTCATTACTGTGTAAGGCCTTCACACATATCACAAATAAGGTGTGACCAGTAGAAGGCACTGTTACAATAAATATATACATCCAGCGGCTCATTTACAAACTGCTTAGAAATTCTGATAAGTTCTACCAACTTTAAAGTTTGCTCAAACCTTATATTATTTTCAGGTCCATGTTAAGATATAAATTTGTCCTATAAATGCAAAGAAAAAGCTCTGTATAACTTTTTTGTGTCATTTTTATTAGTATTTCAGTGGCTTCACAATTTTATTACCCTCATTTTTAACTGACTCATTCCTAAAAGAATTACATGGTCACACTTACCACCTTTAAAACTGCATTTAAGGGAAGTTGCTCTCGAAAGATGTTTCAGACTGTTGAAGAGCTGGACATAGATTCGTACAGACCCTGCTTCAGAACAAGCTTCTGGTTTCATTCTCACAGGCTTCCGAGGTTTGATGACAATTTGTGAGACCATGCAGGCGCGGTCTCCTCATGGAACTGCTCGGATGGACGGAAATTCCTCTAATTAAATCTCGGTCTAACACACCACTGGCGATATTGCGTAGTTTGTGTTTGTATACAAAATCTCCTGAATGCCTCTCCAGGTTCACAAAATCCATGTTAAGGGAGCCAGCATTGCAAAGAAGTGTTACGGCATATGTTTGGATTTTTGTATTTCAGAGTCCTGACTACTTTATCTGAATTACAGATTTAGAGCTTTGTTATGTGTGATCGTTATGATAATATGATCACGAAGGCACAGGGACAGGGAGACTCAAATCCCTTTGAAAATCCCTGTCTCTCTTTCCTACAGCTGCCATGGCAGTTTAATATCTGATAGAATGATGAAAAAGAACAGGCCGAACTCCAGTTTTAATAAAAATTTTAACAGGCCTACATATAGTTATGAAAAATGTTATTTGCAATGCCGATTTTTAATAAAACTTTCTTAAACCAAAGAAAAAATCCCCAAGGGGAACCTGATATGAATGTTTTTCATATGTACTATTTAAGGCTCTTTAAAGGTTATGAAAGTGACTGATAAAAGAAGTTCTCTTCTTCAACACGAACCTGAAGGCTCTCACACTTTTGCATTTAAATCAAATAAGTAAAGCTTGTGTTTTGTATATCAGAGCAGAAACAAGTATTATTATATAGCATTGTCAGTTTTCATTGTTTTCATCCCATTAGATAATGATATTTTTAAATAAGTCAAAGCACTGCTAAGACATCAACAACATGCCTCACCCTCTGTGAATGCGTGGTGCTCTGTTTTCATGAAGTTTACATTTTTCTCCTGTGTTCTTTAAATTTGAGTAATTACATGAGAGGAGAAAATACTTATTTTTCACAAGACAGAGCAAATACCTTATGTATGAAGAAATGCAAGTTAACTTAATCCAAGAACTGCAGAATTTCTAGAATCTGTAAAGTGAAACACAGTTCAAGGAGGGTCTCTGGCACAGCGGCCTGTCAAGGCGCCTGTAAGTACCTGCTCGTCAGGAAAACAGTCTGCGGAAAACATTGGGGAAGGGTAAACCCAGCCCCCGAGCGTGCTTCCCTTCGTGGAAAACAGAAGCAAGCTATTTACAGCGCAGCAGAAGGAGCCTGAATTGCCTGGCCTAACTTACTCCAGCGGCGAACCCGGAAGGCTTGGCTGGTGCGGCAGGCGAAACAAAGGCGGGTCAGGCTCTGCCCCGCGTCCCGGGAGGCCGCTGTTTGCAGCGGAGCCACCGGCTCCTGCCGGCCGCCGCCCTCCGCGGCGCTGTCCTGTCGTTGCTTCCGAACCGCCGCGAGGCCGGAGGAGGATGCCCTAATATGCACAGCGTGTGCAGTACGTCAACAGGAATTGAAAGCGCTTGATAGACTTTGGAATTAAAACTGGCTGCATTGATACTAGGAAGCCAATCTGTTCTTTACAGAGGGCCTGCAAGCTGTAACGGGGAAGCAGAGTCTTTATTTTAGCTCTCGACAAATACTCACATTTGAAAACATGACATTTATTGTTCACTCAACTCAGGAAAGGGAAGTTGAGCAGATTGATGACTGAGAATTGCAAGGCTGGAATACTGAGCCCCCTTCCCCGCCCTTCAGTCCCTCTGTACAATTGAAAACAACTGGCAGCGGTTGGCTCTGCCCAGACTGATAACCTACTGTATAACCCTTTCTACCCAAAAAATCCTTTACCTTGTGAGAACCAAATTAAAATTATTGATCCACTATATTTACTTGATATGTTCCTGTATTTTTGGTTGAAGGACATTTTTGGATCGGATAGGCTGGGTGTTAGGGGCCTTCATCAGTGGACTTGAAGAAAATGATGGAATCAAGGTAATAAGAGTGAATCAAAGAATAATGTATTGCTGGGACCATTTCCCTGCTCAATTTCTGTTTTGGGTCACAGTGGATTATCCCCAACCTAATACCGCTAATCAGATTCTAGTAGACCTCACTGATTAGGCCCATGATAAGAAAGTGGGTCTCTGAGATTACAGCACATGCTTATAAATCCATGTATGCACAAAAAGATAGAAAAAGACACAAATCACTAAAATAATGTTCCAGCATTAAGTGTATCTTAAAATTCCTACTTCAAGTATTTTATACCATTTTAAGAAAAACAGTTGTTTAATAAGAGCATTTGTGTTCAAATTATAAACCAAATTACAAGCTTCTAGCTTAAACATGATTTAAGGAATTTTTGCATTTTAAAATAAAAGCTGGGGATTATTTGGTTTGGCCAGGAACACCCTACGAGTTATACAACATCTTTAGCAAACAAAAAATCAACCTATTTAAGAATACACATCCAAGCCTTTCATACACATCCTCCAAAAAATTTTAACACGTCCAGTGCCATGCGGCCATGTGAAATGCCTTGGATCTTCTGGGCATTACAATATCTATTCTAAAATAAATTAACCTATTTGTGTTCCCAAAGAAGATATTGAGTTAAATGTTAGTTAATAAGACTTATTTCACTCTAAAACAGCAAAGAACTGTATTCTATAAGCAATCCCCCTCCAGAAAGAATTCAAATGTGATTAAAATCATTGATTTTAATTGGACACACAGAAAATTAATAATGTATTGCCTTTATTCATTAAAAATTCTGCACTTTTTCTCCATTGCAATGCTTCACTAGTATGTTCTGGAATTAGTTTTATACAGACTTAAACAAAATAGTCCTTCTAATCATGAAGAAATGAAGAAAGGCACTCTTTTCTTCATAGACATTGTGCATAATGGTTCTGTCATATTTTTATAGACACATCTCAAAGGATTTCAAATGTAGAATTTGGGGGAAAATATTACCTGAATTGTTTATGTTGCTACTTTTATTATTAAGAATGTAGATAAGATATCAAATATTATCTAAAATTATTGCTTAACTTTCATGGTTTTCATAGAAACCACTGCAGTTATTTGTAAGCCACAGAGACTGTAGTTGTTAGTCTTTACAGTTTTATAAGCATGACTGGTCATTTTTTTTCTTCTACAATTGATGCTGCAACAAATCACATAGACAAAAAGCATATTTTAGGTCCAGTTATGCCATATTTTTATTTCTCAAAAGCTATCAGTTTTTCTTTCACTCATGAAGGAGAGTATAACCCGTCTACCTGTATCTTCATGACAAATAATCACTAATGATGGGAAATGCTATAAATAGCTGCACATTACACACCTCCTCCCTTTCAATTTTCATATTGGTCTTGATCTCTATGGTCCTCACTGAAAGTTACATTTTGTCATTAACTGTGTACTTCTTATTTCATCGACGATTCTTTTCAAGTCTTGCAAAATTTTCTTCTTCAAGATTTTCAAAACCCAGGAGTACAGGGTACCTGAGGGATTTGTGTGGTTTTGTTTTTGTACTCTAAAATTATTCCACCAGATAAGAAAGCCAAATCACTCAGGAAACAGATAAATTAGGATATGATTATTCACATCACAAAAGAATTCGCAGATGGCTCCATGTAAACAGAGAGCTCCCTGGTTAAGTGTTTGTTTACACATCGTTAACTACTTGACAAAGAGTGTGTTTGGGGCAGAAAAACTCAGGGCTCTCAGGCTGGAGACATTGCCAATTGGAGATCAATTAGAAGTGAAGAAAACACAGCATACGGGAACCAGGACAAGAAGGAAAAACTATGATTCGCTTCGTGTGTGTGTGTGTGTGTGTGTGTGTGTGTGTGTGTGTGTGTGTGTGTGTGTCTGTATGAGAGACACAGAGAAACACAGAAACAGAGAGAGACAGAGAGACAGAGACAGAGACAGAGAGACAGAGACAGAGACAGAGAACACATACAAAATGTGTGGCTATATTTCCAGACACACACACCCTAACACAGAATAAGACATCAACAAACTACCTAGATTTTCCTTAGTTTAGATTTTAAAATGACTCACATCTTTTAAAAATATATGTTGTTCTAAGGTGCATCCACTCAACAATCATAAAATGTCCACTTTCAACTTTTATAGCACAGTATTCACCAGCAAACTAATTTTTATATAAGTTATTTGGATTCTTAGCATAACAAATTACTAAATTTGTATTATGTATAAGGCATTTTGTTAACCATTAAAGAAAGAAAACCATGGAGTATTTTATCATTATAGAGATAAAACACCGATTAACTGTTTTCTTCTATAATGTAGACATTAGCCTGCTTAGCAATTTGCTTTAGAAAATATTGTTACAATGACTCGTCTATAAGATGTTATCTGTGTTTTGACTGCGAAGATGATAGATCTGAATCCCAAACCAGTTAAACATACCCTTAACAGTCAGGTCTGTAAGTGCAAAAAAGACTAGTGGAAACCGCTGTCTATCTCCTCTCTCTCTCTCTCTCTCTGTCTATCTTTCTGTCGCTATCTCTGGGTCTCTGTCTCTCTGTCTGTCTCTCTGATAGATCTTCCATCTCTTACTAAGTTTTGAAAGGAAAGGAAAATCATGTGAGGTGAGGGCTATTAGAATGAAGTATATAAATTCACACTAAATATCCTCTGGCTTCATTGTAAGGCAAGCGTTCCATTTCACTTATTAACTACTCAGGGCCATGAGTTCCTTGAGGATTGCCAAAGAAGTCTTAAAGAATTTACTGAAAAATGAGCAGTCAGTAAGGTTCAAAGTTCAGTCTCTCGCCAGCTTTGGTACGAGAGAGTAAGTCTGAAGACGTGAGGATGGCTGCAGCGCAGGGGCGCCTGTTCGGCCCCTGACTTGGCCCCTGTTCTCAGCTCCGCCCAGAAGCCGGAAGCCGATGGGGAGACTTCCTGCGGCCCTGACCCTGGGCTATGCCGCTGGGCAGCGCCTTCCTCAGACTGTGCTGCCCGAGAGTTTGCCCATCTCATTTCTAACTGTGCCCTATAATCATCTCTTCTTCAGGTGGTGTGCTGATAGCACACCTAGAAACCACCCTAGATTTCAGCAATGAGCCCAAAAAATTTTAGTGATATTTCTCAATATCTCATATTATTTCATACCCGTGTTTTACACAGAGCTCTGAAACCAGTATAAACTAGAATAAAAAGAAATTTTAATGCACTCAATTTCAAAATACTTTAAAGCAATTCCCATCCACACGTTATAGATTGAAATTGCTGGTTTGTTTTTTTAGAAGACAAAATCATAGGAGACCCCCCCACACCACACCTTTCAAATGACTAATGGGATTTCTAAAAATTGCTTTGAAGCCCAAGATGGGATACTCCCTTTGGATTTGAGGAGGGAAAGTTAAAGAATAAACCAAAGTTATACAGAAAGGAGAAAAGGTGTAAAGGGAGAAAACAAGTTTCCTATGACAACTAAATTATTTCCCAAAAAAACAGAGAGAACTGGGTTTGCTAGTACCCACCAAGCCGATGTATAATACACCAGAAAGACAATATAAGACCAAGTGTGTATCAAGGGCGGTACAGGCCAAGCCCAGACCACGGTTCATAACATTGTAAACGTCTTACCACTCACTCTGTTGGAAAAGTTTTCCTTAAACCAGCACCATTTGGTCTGGACTTCCTCTATCAGCCTGGGCATCTCATACAAGCAACTGCATCTCACAGAATTCCTAATAACTATTACGCATTTAACTACTAAGAATTCAGATTCTCTAAATCATGTGAAGTGCTAAAAATTTGAAAAAAATTTCATTTCAATTTCACAATCATAAGGCAAATCTGCGTTTTAGGTACACAAAGTAACTACCAATAACCTCTAAATGTGTTTGTTTCTCATCCATTCTAATTACCTAGGCAACACGACATATTGGCTGATACATCTTTAATATCTGGGAAGCTGGGATAACACATATGATTTTTTAAAACTTAACTAATATACTGATGATAACTAGGCCGGCTAGATTGCACATGAGATTAAAAATCATTTAGAATTCTTTTTTTTTTTTTTTGCTTTTTTTTTTTTTTTTGAGACAGGGTCTCGCTTTGTAGTTCAGGCTGGCCCTGAGCTCACTATGGTGCCCAGGCAAGCCGTCGCGAACTCAGCAATCCTCCTGCCTCTGCCTCCCGAGTGCTGGGATGACAGGCGTGAGCCACCACGTCCGGCACTGTGGTATGCGGTGTTGATGGTTGGTGGGCGTGTCTCCACGCCCAGCATT